>NQII01000225.1:224535-294327 GCA_002778355.1 Clitarchus hookeri | reverse complement strand
GCGCAGACGTGGCGGCGATTTTTCGCTTTTTCGTGGTTTTTGGCGGGCTTCTGAGAGTCAGCCATGGCAAGGAGGCTTCCTCCTACAGGGGACTGAACATTAACATGTGAAGTGATGCTAAGGCCTAAGTTAATCTATAAACAATACAACCCTTCAAAACAGCTCTCCTTACCGAGAGACAAGCTAGGAGAGATCAACTGCTTGGATCACAGTTATTTCCAGTCCCTTGCTAAGGGAATATCACCTGTGCCTGGGTTCTAAAAAGAACCCCGAACTGGTGTGGCTGAAACTTGCAGTCCTCTTCTAATTTAAAACCTACTTCTTCACATAACAGTGGGGCATAGAAAGCCGCTCGCAGACAGCACTGCAGTACTGAACAGCTAGCACTTTTCACAATACCTTTCAAGACAAACAGTAGATGTGAGAGTGCGCACAGCTACCCTCTCGCACCAGAGCTGCTGCTCGAATTAGTGATGGGTAGCGATCGGCTCAATCGAATGAAACATTTTGAGATATTCGATTACTCTTTACAATCGATTATTTCGAATGATATTTACTTTCTCTCGGAAAAATCTCGCGCTAAGGTAGAGCCGTAGCGGGCTGCCCGCAATGACGAAAGCGAAGTTTGTTATGCACTGTTAAGACGGCGGTTTTAAAGTTTAACTGTTAAGTCCTGGTTACGAATAATGAAACATATGTAATACACTTGGCGTTTGCTTAGATACGAATTGTGAATTTTAACGAGCATCTCCAGCAAAATCGAAAGATAGCTACAAGTAACAACAAAAGTTATCAAACGTGCGACGCCACATAATTTTACAGTATTACTTGAAGTGATTGTGAAAGATTTGGGTGGTGCTTACAACCTATGAGGATAACTAGGGTTGAAGATAGAGAAGTAGGAGAATGCATAAGTGCAGGAAACTAGGAACACTTCAAGTAAACCCACCGACCGACGGTAAAGTTACATTTACCACATCCGAATATTCGGGTCAGTCCCGCGGGGGACTGAACTCAGTTCGTCGTGATGAGGCGAGTGTATATAGAAAACAATTTTTGCTATAACAACTAAAACAAAGAAAAAGTTTGTTTTGTTTGAAGAATAGCAATTTAATGAAAGCACCTTTCCTGGGTCAACATGGTCCTGTAGTAGATGCTTTTATTTTGTAGACGATTTTGTTAAGATGTAAGAATTACAAAGATAAAAACATCAGTATGCAATTTTCACAGTACAAAAATGAACCGTCTATTGCAAAGAAAAATATAAAATTTTAATTTTAATGTTGATCATGTGTTCGAATGTTTATTATTTTTTAATGTATACTTTTAAGAATTGGCTGGATAAAAATCGTAAAGTCTATTTATAAATGTACCAACGAATTATAATAGAAATATTAATTGAAGAACGAAATAATTAAACCGAAGAAATGCCTTTCGAGAAGCGCTAACACGTTGCGAGAAAAAAATTGGCCGAGAGAAGCGACGAGCGAGAGAATTTTATCGAGAGGGCTATCTATATTCGAGAAGGGCGAACGAAATATGAGAGGAATGTAAACCGAGAGAAGTGACTAATGAAAGAACTTCACCGAAATGGCTATCGAGAAGGGCGAACGAAATGTGGGATGAATGCAATGTAAGAAAATTAATGTTAACTTTAGTTGGCAGGCGGTGTTTACCTTTTGTAACATTAACAATGGAAAATTTAAATAGAAAGCAAACCTTGTTACACTTCCCAGAAAAAACAGCGTGGTGATGCAGGTTTCCACAAAATTTGTAAAACTAAAATGAGAAAATCTCGTTTACTTGTATTATTTTAAAGCTAAAACACACGAATTCGTTTAAATTGCTTTTAATAATGTTTATTGCTTTAAAAATTAATTTTTAATTATCCGAATTACTTGGTTTAGTTTTAAAAGTACATTTGTTTTTCTAAAATGCTAGCAGAGTATACATATATGTGTTATATAATTTTCCCTTTAGCAAATACGCCTTATTTTATGCGGCTGATTTCCAGTAAGTGAAATAATTTTAACTTACTTTTATGCTTTAATGATATATTTCCACGATTTGCGTGTAAAAAGACGTGGCTGTCTTACCTAGAGGTTTCATTCGAATGAAACATTCGTTAACTTTACTGATCTATCGAAATTTCTCTCAATTGTCAAAATATCTAGATTGTTCCCGCCTCGAATGTGAGAGCGACCCCCTACCACTGTATTTCATTGGGTATTTAAATGGCCCCCACCTAACTACCTCTTTCCAATGGTCACGCATGACCCCTCTTTCCACTCTACTAACATTAATATGCTATGATATACCCCCACCATCACTCTATTGAGCTAGTGATTTAATGTCGTCACATTGTTCCTTGTGTTTCGCTGTTGGTCACGTGACATCTCAACCTCTGCAGATAAATAATGTGGCAAAGGTCGTGTCACTTCTTAGTCTGATAAAATAGGCAACATATTGCGCTGTCTATCGTGACGTTTTTAGCATTCATTCTTGTAAGTTATTTTATATTCAACTCTTCCATTACAGCAGTTCGGAGGGCATTATCGGTCGTGCTCTTAATTACATATACACGCTGTATCTAAATTCGACCGACAAACTTCGGCTGCGGTACACGTCTTTGAAGTTGGACCTGACGTATCAGATTATTACAGATATCGGAGAAAATATGTAAGATGGAACACTGCGTTTCTGGATTATTTGTAAGTGTAAAATGTTCTACAAACACCACAAAACATGTCGCTGTCAACAAATCAATTCGTGGAAATAATAACGGTTACCATTCTTCTTGCGAGCCATTCGACATGACGTGGTATCATATGTGGGATCTTATTGGTAGAATATGAATCCGCATGTTCCAATTGACGAAAAAAAAATGGCCTCGTGTAAACACCCTTACCCCCTCAGTTTTCGAGTAATTAGAGTTTGAAATTTCAAAAGAATTATGTTCAAAACTTAGCAGGTGGACAACACGCACATCACTTAATGGTTGTGAATATCAAAGGGACGAAATAACAGAGAGGTACGTAACAGTGGCTTTGAGAAATACAGTAAGTTACACTAAATCCATAGTGGGATAGTTCTTTCCAGTCATAATTTCATGGCACAAAGTTATTTAGAGCTGTGGCAGATGATTCATGTTGTCGCATGTTCTACAAATGCTTTGAGCTGTTGTCTGCAAGAAAAGCAGCAAGGAATGGAAAGGTGTGCATGGCCTCGTTTCAACAAATTCCATTCCCAGTTGTTCATGGGGACATAGCAAATCTCCTGTGGCACCTTAACCTGATTGCCTTTCCAGTTCCAGATGCCCATTGCAATTGGATTGGTTGATGAGAATCCCAAAGCCACATTACACACGCCATCGTCAAGTGTGTTGTAATATGTTCAGTCGTTTACTCAGCTGAAACCGTTGTACTAGTGTTTAACGGAGTGGAACAGAGGTTTAGTTGGAGTATCGCAATATGGATCATTTTACGTGTCCTGAAATAGCTGACATTCATCTTGTGTGTGGGGCTGCGCAGTGCAACAGTACAGCTGCAGCAAGCTTGTACAGGGAGAGGTGTCCCAACAGACGTGTGTCACATCATCCAACGTTCACAGCCATTGATAGGAGGCTTCGCGAACAGGGGATATGTACTGTGAGTAACAGAGTCACGCAGTGTGTGTACGCGACGTCACAGTGGTCATTGTACACTGTGAAACCGAGCGTGCCTGTCCCAATACCGCACATGTTACATTTGTACAGGCCTAATGCGGGCCGTCCAAGGTCAGCACGAACAACTTACTCTGAGGAGGAGGTGCTGCGGAGGTTCCGTGAGTCGCCATCTACCAGCCGCCGTCAAGTGGCGCATGCGGTCCGCACTGGACACATGAATCTGTGGAGAGTTGTGCATGAACAGCTGCCTCATCCATATCGCCGAGACAAAGTGCACCATTTGAAGGTTGAAGACTACCAATAACGTTTACTTACAGTTCGTGCAGCGGTGTTTACAACGATGTGCATTAGAGCTACATTTCCCAAGTTTTGTGTTTATCGACGAAGCGCGATTCACAAGAGAATGTGTGTTGACGTCTCGTGACTGTAACATGTGGGCGCAGGCAAACACTGCGCCCTTCATCCGCAATTACCAAAAGAAATTTGGAGTTAACATGGTGTGGTATTGTGGGTGACAGTTTAATTGTGCCATATATGTTCCCCACTCGCTTGAATGCTGGCCGTTACCTCGTGTTTTTGGAACAGGTTTTGAAGGAGTTCTTGAAAGACGTTCCACGTGCGATTCGACAAGAAATGTGGCTGCAGCATGACGGTTCACCACTGCACTTTGGTACACGTGTTCGAGAGTACCTTGACACCAAGTTTCCAGGTAAATGGATAGGCCGAGGTTATGGCCTGCTAGGTCCCCAGATCTTACACCACTTTACTTTTGCTTGTGGTGTGCTATGAAGTGTTCGGTGTACGAGACTCCAATAGCGTATCTGGAGGATGTCGTGGCCAGAACACATGCTGCTGCCGATACCATAAGAACCACACCTGGCGTGTTTGACCATGTTCGGCAATCGTAGTGTCGGCGATGTACACTCTGCAGCAAGGTTGGAGGCTGACAGTTCGAACACCTTATCTAAGGCTCGTTTATACCACAGTATTTCACGTCATTATGTAATAAATGGCATGTGAATTTACCTGGCATCTACCTGGCATTTAACTCTACCTCTTATTGCTACAATTTAAAAATAAAATACCGGTAAACCACCACCATACATTTGTTGCCTCATATGTCTGAATGTTTCAGACGTATGTTATCTTGTCCCTTTGATATTCACAACCATTCGTTATTAAGTGATGTGCGTGTTGTCCACCTGCTAGGTTTTGAACATAATTCTTTTGAAATTTCAAACTCTAATTACTCGAAAACTGAGGTGGTAAGGGTGTTTACACGAGGCCATTTTTTTTCGTCAATTGGAACATGCGGATTCATATTCTACCAATAAGATCCCACATATGCTACCACGTCATGTCGAATGGCCGATTTAGACCGTAGGTCATATATATGTATATAAACAAATATATATATATATATTTTTTTTTCAACGTCTTTATTCGTGATTAACCTGCAGCCGAAGTTTGTCGGTCGAATTTAGATACAGCGTGTATATCTTCCACAAAAGTAAAAAATCTGCTCAAATTTGAACTACCTGTTCGGACGAACGAGCTATTGGATTGTAAATATCAAGATGAACTGTTCGTTTAATGGTGTGACTGCGACCAGCATCCCGACTTCGTCTTCTGTTGTATTATCGCTTACTCCAGCTGGACTGCTTGCGTTGTTGACGATGCCATTCGCAAACCATTAGGTCTAGCTCAATATTGCAAACTAAGGTCTAGGCCCTTTTCTAAACATAGTCGGCCACCATCTTCGAATCATTTGCGATAGAGCAATAAAATGCTGGTCGTAGGTAACACATACCGATATACTGCATTAGGCGAAAAACACTTTGATACACACATCTTGCTTAATACACCATAAGTACATTTACTGTTACATATGAGCCTTCCTGCCATATCACTACTAATTTATTTCACTGATGAACATTAATCTTTTATCCTAACCAGATTCAAAATGGACAGTATCACAATTATCAACCACACACACACAAACATACCAACATAAATATAGGTTACCAACCATCAATACCGACCAAACCATCCACATGACTGATCAACCATACAGATTATCCACAACAGCTAACAGTCTCAAATGCCCATACCAACCGACCAGACCGATTGATCAACAAGAAGGTCGACAGGCTGAAAAGACCATTGGAAAAGACCAGCAGACAAGGTCGACCAGACCAAACAGCAATACCAGCCGATCAGGGGTATGGACCAACAAAGCCAATGGATTAGACTGGCAGGCCATAGCAACCATACAGACTGAACATGCCAAACAACCATACCAAATATCTATACCAACCAGGCAAACAAGCCATCAAGGCCGACTGAACATACCAACAGACAAGACCAACCAGACCACAAACACATGTTAAACAACTCGACCAACTGACCAACAAGGCTGATGGTCCAAACTGACAGATCATACCAACAAGTTATACCGGCCAATCCTACCATCCACACGACCGACTAGATAAACCAACAAGACCAACATTAAAACCAACTGACCAACAAGATAGATCAGATCTAACAAGACCGACCGACCATACCGACTAACTAGGCAAACTAATTTTACCAACCACAAGACCATCCAACCAAATCAACTGGCCCACAAGACCTACCAGACAAACCAGACCTTACTTGTCAGTCAATTGCCTCCTCGAGACGTTAGTCTGGCAGTTCGTTGTAGGCTCTCGCATGCTCCACTTCACGAAACACATCGCGAACGATCCATCTAGTTGTCGAAAAATGTCTGGTATTGCTTTAGTAAGAAGCCCAACTTATGCTCACAGAAAACCTTATGCCACACATTATAAAGTAAAAATATTGGAGTACTCTGAGAAAGTCCAAGTACACTATTCGCGCGAGAAGAAATCGCAGATAACGGTAAAATATGTAAAATACGTTCACCTATATACATACCGTAAAGTGGGGGTGAAATTGATCACATGAAAAAGTTCTATAAATATTGTCAGATATGGTATCTGACCTAAACATGTACAGAATACTGTAATGTTAACAATCTCACCCCTGCTGATCATTTTCACCTTATCTATGTATCTGGCCTTAACATGTGATCATACCCATTCCTGCTGATCATTTTCACCCCACTTTACAGTGTGTGTATTAGGTGCTAACTTTACCGGGTGTGCACTGCTGAGTTAACTATACTCTAATGTGGAGTGATTATTTGATAACTGAAAAGGGCAATCAAATATATATTGCCGAACATAGCTATACAAATTTGTATTTTTTTCTCTATTAAACATGAGATAGTCTAAAAGTTGCTACTGTAGACCGGAAACAAATCGTCGCATGTTTGTTGTTTGCCTCGGATGGTACAATTTGAGTGTATGTGAAACATGAATGCGAGTTTTCGCAGCAACTGCGTGTGCTGTATATGTGCATCACTTTTGTTGCCAATCAAATCGTACAAGTTATTGAAACTGACACACTAGAGCCAAATTGTAGTTTCTATACTACGCGCACAATACCGTGATGGCTTCAATGTAACCTCGACTAGGACTTAGTGGAAAATCAGAGAAGTATTGTTCGTAGATTAAATTTAACAAGATGAGTCTGGGCACATTAATAATAATGTCATTTTTACAAATTTAGCTGTGTAGCGTAAACTGCCAATGCTCACCGCATTTTTTTGTCTAAATTTTTTAGTCATGATGTGATTGTATCAGTAAACGTAGAAACACTCCTATAAAATGCAAAAGACGGTGCAAAGTTATGTCACATATTTTAAGCTTGCGCCCGGCCTGTACATAGTCTTTATTCGCTAGCCTGCATGTGTTTATACAATATTTCAGTTTAACCGTGAGGGCGATACAGTACTCACAAAAGAAAATGTACTAATTTTAATATCCACTCATTGTAATTTTGCGCACATGGAGGAATGTAAATGAAAATGTTGAACGCGGTAGTGTGGCACATAGTGAACGGCACGCACCCCTCCTCCCACCCCGCAAGCGTACTGCATCGTATATTATACGTTGGGTTAGCACAGGTATGAGGAATATAGCAGGGACGTGCGTAGTACAGAATATATNACACACATAACACCTCCCACAGAAAGCATACCACTAATGCACTACACTGTGGCGCCTGGCCAGTGTTCGGGAAGCACGGCTTCGAGCCCATGCTGGGCAAGGCACGATACTGGTGCGCATGACAGGCTAGATCTAGCTTTGTTGTCCTAGTTGGTGCACATTTTTGCGTAAGATAGCTCCTCGATTGCCCTGTAAAGACACACAAACAGGTTACAAAGCGCTAACATACATATATGAAAATTTAAACTTCCGCATATAAATGGAGCACCTATAGTTGACTACGGAATTGCGAACGAAGCCTTTTTTAAATGATTTTGTATTCAGTATGTTAATGCAAGCTTTGCATAAGAAATGCTTTCTTATTTCATTGCGGAGTTTTGTTTTTGAATTATTCACTTTCTTTTTTTTTAATATGTTTTTATGTCTGAAGCAGTCTATGATCAACTAACAAAAAAATGGCATGAACTTGGAAGGTTTCAGACACTTATTTTAAATCGCATTTAAGCAACCATGTCATCTTAAAATAAAATTTCATCATGCAGTTTTGTAGAAATTAGCTTGCTAAAATCTTGCAATGNTAAGCAACCATGTCATCTTAAAATAAAATTTCATCATGCAGTTTTGTAGAAATTAGCTTGCTAAAATCTTGCAATGATGTAACGGCGTAGTTGTGCGCAGTTAAAATAGTTTTGTATAGTGTTAAAATTTTTAGAACTTACTATGGAATTGTAACTAAATAAGTCATATAAACTTTAACGAAGTGCCGTATTTTTTTTGCTTGTGTTTCATGCATCNCTATGGAATTGTAACTAAATAAGTCATATAAACTTTAACGAAGTGCCGTATTTTTTTTGCTTGTGTTTCATGCATCACTAAATTTGACTGAGAATAACTTGCTGAACACAGTTGAAGGATATTTCACAAAAACAAAACCCTGGTAATTTTGTCACGAAAATGAGAAAGCCATTTTGTAGTGGAGGGTGTTAAGTTTTTTTAAAGTCTTGGTTTCAGTAGCTTGTATTTGAAGTTTCTGTGGTGAAAATTACAAAGTTATATACAAATAGCCTCTGTCCAATGGCATGTTTTTTTGTTGATAAATTAAGAATAAGAAAAAAGTTCTTTGTTCACTACTAGTATGTTGGCTATGTTGTTCCATAAATCTGACAACTAAAACTTTGTTTGGACGAAATGTTGCACTGTCTAACATGGCTACTAGTTAAATTTCAAACACTGTCTCTGTGTAACTGCAGTGATTTTAGGTTTTACATATGGTATGAAGATGTCTGAAGAAAACAAAGGCATGAAATTATTTGTTTTTCATAATACGTCAAAGATGATTCGAAAGATGGACATGTTTTAAGTTATGACGGTGACTCTTGTCAGAATAAGAGTGGTTGACTTTTTTTTTTTGTTAGTGTAGAGTTTCAAGTTATTCATGCCCATTAGTGTGTTTTCTGAATTCAGAAATTCATTTTTACTAAACGATAAGGACTTTGGATTTTGCGAGGAGTGGGGTGTATAGACTGCAAGCTGTCGCTGCCGGTCAGAATGGTCATATTTTCTTCCGGACTTGAGCCGCGGAGGAGTGATTGTAATGCCAAGTTCACACACGATGGAAACCGCGCGTATCCCNATTTTCTTCCGGACTTGAGCCGCGGAGGAGTGATTGTAATGCCAAGTTCACACACGATGGAAACCGCGCGTATCCCTCCGCGTGGAAATTGCTAGCTGTTTACACACAAGTGGTGGGCATGCGGATTTCGGGGTGGGAGGCAATTTGATTCAGTGCAAACAAGGACGTTAAAGATGTTATAAGTGTGTAGGTGCTCTACAAAAAATTTAATGAAGAGGTAATATTGGGTACATCCAATATTAAGAGATCGGCTTACACATGGCCATTTCACAACAGTATGTNTTTAATGAAGAGGTAATATTGGGTACATCCAATATTAAGAGATCGGCTTACACATGGCCATTTCACAACAGTATGTCTCGAAAAGAAAAACTCGCCGTTACTTTAAGGTAAGTTTATTTGTTGTAAATTGCATCTCTTCGCCGTATGTGTTATCTATAGTAGAATATTGCGACTCGGGGCTGGTCACTGTTGCCAGGGAAGACCATGATGGCATTGTAGAAGGCATCCCTGATCAAGTAGAATATCCTCTTGGATATTAACATTGTTGACTGTTCCAGAAAACTGACTGTGACACTGTATCTTGAGGAATAATCGCAGTAACATTAGCTGAAAAAAAAACTCGAGCCTTCTGCAATACCTGTAAGAGTTAGATTTTGGTATCTAAACGTCTATTTTCAGGTTTTTTTTNAAAAAAACTCGAGCCTTCTGCAATACCTGTAAGAGTTAGATTTTGGTATCTAAACGTCTATTTTCAGGTTTTTTTTCAGCTCCTTAATACAAAGACAAACAGAGTTTGTCATCATTCTGTTTGTCTATACTTTCTCTCTGAAGTCTGTCTTGTGATTCTATACTCTTTTCGAGTATTTGAGTGAAACGTTCTTCGGAAGCACTAATACATCTCTTAATTCTCTTCTGGATTGCTCGTCTCATTGGCGCTTACGACACACTCCGGCTCCACATTGTTTTCTCCTTGATTTCCTTAATTTGTTTCTACNTGCTCGTCTCATTGGCGCTTACGACACACTCCGGCTCCACATTGTTTTCTCCTTGATTTCCTTAATTTGTTTCTACCTGAAAGTTATTTTCTGTTTTATTGTTCTCCACACATCTCTTTAGAAAGGAGAGTCTAGAAAAATACACATACCGAGAAACATTTGGACNTCTGTTTTATTGTTCTCCACACATCTCTTTAGAAAGGAGAGTCTAGAAAAATACACATACCGAGAAACATTTGGACTACAACCAGTTTTTCCTGAATTCTTAGTTTTTTTTCATCCCGAATATTTTTCCTGTAGTATCGTGCCTAAAANAAAAAAACTCGAGCCTTCTGCAATACCTGTAAGAGTTAGATTTTGGTATCTAAACGTCTATTTTCAGGTTTTTTTTTAGCTCCTTAATACAAAGACAAACAGAGTTTGTCATCATTCTGTTTGTCTATACTTTCTCTCTGAAGTCTGTCTTGTGATTCTATACTCTTTTCGAGTATTTGAGTGAAACGTTCTTCGGAAGCACTAATACATCTCTTAATTCTCTTCTGGATCGCTCGTCTCATTGGCGCTTACGACACACTCCGGCTCCACATTGTTTTCTCCTTGATTTCCTTAATTTGTTTCTACCTGAAAGTTATTTTCTGTTTTATTGTTCTCCACACATCTCTTTAGAAAGGAGAGTCTAGAAAAATACACATACCGAGAAACATTTGGACTACAACCAGTTTTTCCTGAATTCTTAGTTTTTTTTCATCCCGAATATTTTTCCTGTAGTATCGTGCCTAAAAATAACAATATCATTATTATTGTTTCAGATACTTGGTATTGGGTTGTTTATTCGGAGAATTACACTTACACTATCGTCTTGGAAAATCTACTACTACCGGGATATCTCGTCAAGTATGTGAAGCTTTGTGGAGGTTACTGACAAGAACTGCCATGCCGGAACTGAGTGAAGAGATGTGGAAAAACATTGCAATGGATTTTGAAGAACATTCGAACGTTCCTGATTGCATCGGTGCAATTGACTGTAAACAGGTCTGAATAACAATGCCTGAACATTCTGTATCATTGTACCATAACTAAAAGCATTTTTCTCCGTTGTTCTTTTAGCAATCTGCGACACCAACTTTTGCTTTAACTGTGTTCACATAGGGGATTATGGGAAAAGTGACTGCGATCTTCAAGAATCACACATTTTATAAAAGACTGCTTGAGAAGTTATTACGTATACGTAGGCCGAAACCAACATCTAATGTAGACACCACACCATATATACATATTCTAGTGGGGGACGAAGCTTGCTTTGAAGGACAATGTAACAGAGACCATATGCAGGGAACTCTTTCTATGCGAAAAGGATATTTAGTTATAGGTTATCCCGAGTGCGACATTTCATAGAGTGCACGTTTGGGATTATGGCAGACAAGTGGTGTATTTGCCATAGACGTATCAATGTAATGTAGATTTTGCACAAAATATTATTAAAACTTGTGTGTTTTACACAGATATGTGAGAACTAAAGACGGTTTCAATTTTGAGGATATGTAGTATACAGTACCCATCTCAAATTTTGTCGGATTACACGCACTCTTCCTCGAATGTTAGGGATAAATTTGCTAACTATTTTGTAAATGGACGCATTAAATGGCAAGATAGAATATAGGAAAAATATGATTTACTATACCACGTGATTCACACCACCCATATAACCCCTTTTATCGGTAAAACGACACCCCTTGGGTTCGCGAAAAAAAACTTCTATAACTATACCTTATATGAAGAATCGATTGGTAATAATTCCGTTCCCAGAACATACTAGAAGTAGGATAGAAGGGGGAAGGGGGAATTAAAACTTCAAATGTGATCCAGTTAAATAAATTAAAAAAAACATGTAGGCATACCCCTATGGTTTCCGACACGCGTAGCTTACGCACAATCTAATGAAAATTAACGAAAACGTGTCTGTCATATGTAGAATCAAAAGGAAATCAACGAAACGTGTTTTTCTGGTGTGCATACCTACTTTACGCACAATCAAAAGGAAGTCGGGTGTACTGTAAATACCGGTATGGTGTGAGAGTACCACAGTGAACTGGGAACACCCATTCGCACACAGCACTTCTCATAGGTGTTCTAAATGTCGACAGCCCTGCATCAGACCCGACTCTGCTCTCCTTACGTTCGTGGTTGCTCGGCGGACCTCAGCATTGCCGAGAGATCAACATGCTGCTCTGATTCTGTCTTTCATATATTCCTTCGTTGTTGGACGTACGTGGTAGACATATTTTATTATCCCCCATAAAATGAAGTCATTTGTAACCACTTCTGCAGAACGTGGTGGCCAAGCTACAGGACCCATCCTTACAATCCACCATCTGGGGAATAACATGTCAGCAACTAGCCAAGCTCTGCATGAAAAGTGAGCAGGGCAGCCATCCCGTTGAAGCCACAGTGTTAATCTCGGAGCGAGGAGGACATCTTCGATCAGCTGATACAAAATTTCTCTAGGAAGACTGCTTAAGCTGCACCATTCAATTGCCCTTCGAAATAATATGGTCCTATGACACAATGTCAGAGAAGGCCACACTCCAAATTAAGGCACCACACATGCTGGTTATCCACTTGATGTAGTCAATGTGGGTTGACTGCAGACCATTAATGGACATTATGTATTTTAACGTCACCATTACTCTTGAATGCTGCCTCATCAGTCTACAAAATGCTGCGATGGAAAGCACGGTCCTTGCTCAGGCACCAGTTGCAGAAATCAATGCTCTTAGGAAAGTAGTTTTCCCCAAGTTCTTGGTGCAGCTGTACATTGTACAGATGTAAAGGACTATCAGCAAGAATTCTCCAGAATGTACTTCGGGTCAATCCTGAGTTGCGGGCAATCCTCAGAATAGAATCCTGAGGATTAATTACCATGGTAGCAAGTACATTAACAGTCCTCTCGTTTCTCGCAGATCGTCTGTTGCGACCACCTTTGTTGTGTGTCGGCTGCACTAGCCCGGTTCTGCGCACGCGACATGCTAGACGATGTAAGACATTGTACGAGCGATGGGCACACTCCAACCGGAAATACTGTAAGTGTACAGTTTAGCTTATCAAATTTGCATTGGTTGTGTATAAACTATGCGCGTCAGAAAAAAAACTCTCTTCTTAAATGCTGTTTCCTTTTGGACGATCTATCAGATACCCTATACAACCCCCATCCCCATTTGAAATTTCAATTTCACTCCCCCCCCCCCTTGTAATACAACTTCAGTATGTTCTGGGGAACGTAATTATTACCAGTAGATGCTTTATATAAGTAGGGGGTCGAAGACGAAACTATGCTGTAATTCTCTGTAGTGGGGTAGAGGGAAATAAGTATATCCCTATTTGCTAAGTGGATCGTACCCACTTGTTCTCAGCTCTAGATGATTTACTTAAGCCAGGGTCTAACCCGAACCCTTGGTAACCATTTATTCTTCCTCTTGACATAACTTACATATACTTGCAACAACAGCGCTTTCTATTGCAAATTCACGAGACACAGCTACAGCCGAGTTCTTGAAGACTCTGGTTTCGTATAGCTACAGTCCAGCCATGTATTATATTTGACAGCACCATGTATTTCTACCTCATCGATAAGTTGGTTTATTATATGAGGTTTCATACTTGACAGGAAAGAGCAAATATATTTCGATGTAATTGTCATATTCGGTGCAACGTAATCTTTTAGAAGCTCTCTGAATGTAGATCGCTTCATGAAAAAGCCATTAACATTAGGCTTTGGTCGCAGAGAACTGGCTTAGGCTGTGTTGTACAGTCAGATGATGTAGCAGGTGTAATATCCGATATACTATTAGTGCCAGCTAAATTTTGCCCCTTACAAAGTTTTAAATGACTATTTAAATCGTCAGCATGTGCATACATTCTTAGACACTTATCACATCGATATGTCATACGAATGGTGCTCCTCACACATGTACTTTTTTTTTCTCTCTCCTTGCATCGTATGCATATGTAAATATCTTGTCACAATAGTTGAATGGATGTCTTGGCGGGACTAAAGAACTGCTCTCAACATTTGTAGATGAACCATCACATTTATTTGGTAATTTTCGCAGATATTGCTTCGCAGGCAGTGCAGGGAGACCCTTACAAATTGCAAGGTGTATTTTCAAGGTGCTACTGTGATTTACACTTTTCGCAAGCGAACATAGTATGCTCTCGATTCTAATGACAGCAAGCTTCATGCTGTCTGCAGTTGGTTTTGAAAACGTCTTCTTACAGTAGCAGCACAAATAACTTTCCTGAATATTTTCCATTGTCAAATAAGAGCACATTATCCACAGCCGATGTTCACTCTTCGCAGTNAGGGGTGAAGGTCGCAATAAACAGTAACAGCCTAATACGGCTTGGGGGAACCGCGTGCAACATATGAAACCATGCCATACATGAAAATAATGTGTAGAAATATTTTGTATCTCCTAGAATTTTCGAATTTTTTTGTGTTTGGCCGAGGTCAATTGCGCACAGTTATTAATGAAACATTTACTTATCCACTACGTATTAGTAAAATATAAATCGCAGCGTAAAATACCAATTATGTTTTACTTATTGCTGATGAATTAAACGTTACCGAAACGCATTGGAGTTTGAAATCTCATGTTTATAGAAAGATAAGTCAACAGCAGCTCGTCCGCGGACACCTAACTGCTGATTGGTGTACGTGACACTCACGTCACAGCTCGCAGTCCTAAAGTCCCGTGTCTAAAAATCATTCAGCAACTTCAACTTTCGTTCGTGGACATGTCCAAAGTTGTTTTTTTAAATTTTAGCGCGCGCAAATGGTAAAGGTAAATAATACTGTATTGGTATCGATGCATAAAGATTGAAAAAATAAATTTTTTTNTAGCGCGCGCAAATGGTAAAGGTAAATAATACTGTATTGGTATCGATGCATAAAGATTGAAAAAATAAATTTTTTTAATGTACTACGGCCTAATAAGTGACGCACACGTCAGTCTCTAAACATAGCCACAGACAGGAAAATGAANTTTTTTTTAATGTACTACGGCCTAATAAGTGACGCACACGTCAGTCTCTAAACATAGCCACAGACAGGAAAATGAAATTTTATTAAACATAAACCAGAAAAGTATTGACTCGAACAAAAAAAGGGAACCACCATATAGTTAAATTAAAGCAAAATAAAAAAGTACATAACTATAATTAAAAAACTTAAGTTATACAAACTCAAATGATTATGAATAATCGCACACGGCTGCGTCCACACGTGAGCACTAGGCCCGCACGAGCCGAATGAGAGTAAAATGGCTCAACATGAATAAATGACGTATTAATGTCATATCTCAGGGATTATTACTAAATTTGGCAAGCAACTAGTATTACGGTATGCCATATACTGTAAATTCGTATTTTTTTTAAGTGGGTCATATTTATTTTATCAATGGTGGCCATATAAACATTTTAGCTTACTGTGCTAAATTTATAAAACAATATAACCAATTTCAATGTAACTTAGTGTGCTGACGGTATACTGTATATTACAAACGTAGAATATATGTACACGGAGCCTTTTTTGTCCTTCATTTTGTAAGATAGTCACATGAAAAACTAATTTTACATATCTCCGAATAAAACGAACAGATCCTTACCAAATTCGGCAAACAAGTAGAAATACGGCAGGCCATGTAATATGATACATTTTGAATGGGCCAGGCACTTATTTTTGGAATGGTGGCTACATAAACATTTTAGCTAACTGTGATATATTTACGAAGCTATGTAACCAATTATTTCTTAACTTTGTATACTGGCAGTATCTATGCAAGCACTAAATGAGCTAATACATAAACTCTTATCTCCGCCATTTTAGAAGATAGCATTAAATGCAAAATGGAGCCTACATGTCCTATATCGAGAAAAAATTATAAAATCCCCATAATCTTCATGCAACAAGTTAAGTTTTTGTAATTCATCTAAATTTATACATACGATTTAAGGACTCTGTCATATATTTTCAAAATAAGACATGTAAATATTTTTGCTTAGTATGTCACGTGCTCCAAACAATTTCAACCGAACTTTATATGCTGACAGTGTCTAGGGAAGTCATCAAATGTGCTAATACACAAGTTTTTTGTTAGCCATTCATGAAGATCGCCATATGAAATAAATGGAGGTTTTACGCCATATCCCGGGGAATAATCAACCGATGCACACTAGATGTTACATGCAAGTAGTGCTACGGCAGGGTATATAAACTTACATGATTTAAGTGGCTCAAACTTTTATTTCCAAACTGATTGCCCCTAAATATTTCAGGTTAGTAAACCGTATGTACTGAAATATTAGACTGTTTACATCCAAAGTTGATGCTCCGAATCCTACCCCCGTAATGCAGTTGATTGCAAGCTATCTTCTATCTTACTGGTACGAGGAACGAGTTTTTCAGAGTTCGAGTGTGTGTGTTTGTAACTGCCTCACTACTGTTGCATATGTTTTTGGTTTCACTTCTAATGGTATTGCTGTCAATAAGACGTTAAGGTAGGGTTGCCAACCCCACATTTCAAAAACTAGGATTTGATGTTAAAAAAACCAGGACAATTCAGTTTAAAAACAGGGCGCAGTAATAGATAATNTAAACCGTATGTACTGAAATATTAGACTGTTTACATCCAAAGTTGATGCTCCGAATCCTACCCCCGTAATGCAGTTCATTGGATGCTCCGAATCCTACCCCCGTAATGCAGTTGATTGCAAGCTATCTTACTGGTACGAGGAACGAGGTTTTCAGAGTTCGAGTATTCTCTGGTAAGGTATGTGTGTGTTTGTAACTGCCTCACTACTGTTGCATATGTTTTTGGTTTCACTTCTAATGGTATTGCTGTCAATAAGACGTTAAGGTAGGGTTGCCAACCCCAAATTTCAAAAACTAGGATTTGATGTTAAAAAAACCAGGACAATTCAGTTTAAAAACAGGGCGCAGTAATAGATAATCAATAGTTAAATTAATATGTAGTGAAAATAGGTTAAATGAAATTCAAGTAATAATAATCGTATTTTTTAATAAAAGTATTCGAATAAAATTATATGAGTTGAAAATGAGTTATTAAAATATGAAACAAACACTTTAGTTTTGTAAAAAATTCTTTAAACTTAGGTTAGTATCTAATAAATTCTAATATTGCAAACTTATTACTTTTTTTTATACTTTCCAACCCCACCAATTTCCCTCAGTATCTGTGGTTGAGTTAACAAATAATCATAAAATTGGTCATACTTAATATCTATGTTATAGATAGCTTTGATGATTGCAGCTACTGTTGTTGGCAGTAATCGATTTCTTTATTTTGACCACTGTGAATTTATGAGAGAAAAGACTCTCTCAACATTAGCGTTATGTCCCGGAATCTAAACATCTATTCAGCCACTTTCCGTAGTTCTGCATACTGTTCCTCGGAAATGCATTGCTTAAAATATATTAGTCACAAGGAGTTTAAGATGTCGTCTTTTTGAGTATGATTCAAATTTTTGCTAAAATTTACAAATTAACCCGCTCGTCAAATAATTTTTCGTCGTTAATTTCAATGCCGTGATCTTATAAAACGATCAAAGATTTTTCAATGTTGCTCTAATCTAGCAAATCAGACCCTGTTAGATCAATCCAGTCGAAAACTTTTAGGTCCTCAAATTGTTCAATCCACATTTTTAAATAGTCATTGATTTCATTATAAAAATAGATTATTTTAGTTGAAAATTCTTCCGTGTCCTTTCCGTCGTCATGCAACTTCATTAAAATTGTTCTTATTCTTAGAGGACAAAAATTGTTTGTTATCCTCTCCTCTAGTAATTAAATACCTCTACCCAAAATTTTCCTGATTTCAACAACTCTGTTTTCTTTTCTTTCCACTCTTTCAATATTTGTGTGAAGAAGAACTTTAATTAGTGTTCAAAAATACATTAAATATTGCGCTCACTGTAAAATAAAAAGAGCTATAGAGGAGACAGGTAATTTAATGATGTAAATACACTGGAGAGCCAAAAGAACTGGTATATGCGTGCGTATCAAAGGTATGGAACCTATCAGAGTAACGCGATGCGGTCGGCAGTGCCTATGTAAGACAACAAGCGTCTGGCAAAGTTGCTAGATCGGTTACTGCTGCTACAATGGCAGATTATCAAGATTTAAGTGAGTTTGAACGTGGTGTTATAGTCGGTGCACGAGAGATGGGACATAGCATCTCCGAGGTAGCGATAAAATTTGGATTTTCGCGTACGACCATTTCACGAGTGTACCGTGAATATCGGGAATCCGGTAAAACATCAAATCTTCGACATCGATGTGGCCGGAAAAAGATCGTGAACGAACGAGACAAACGACAACTGACGAAAATCATTAAAACGTGACAAACATGCAACCCTTTCTCAAATTGGCGCAGATTTCAATGCAGAGGCATTAACAAGTGCCAGCGTGTGAACTATTCAACGGACCATCATTGATATGGGCTTTCGTAGCCGAAGGCCCACTCGTGTACTGTTTTTGACTGCACGACACAAAGCTCGCCTGGGCCCACCAACACCGCCATTGGACCCCTGATTCGTCTCAATACGACTCTGACAGGTGACAGATACGTAAGCATCCTGTCCGATCACCTGCACCCATTCATGTCCATTGTGCATTGCGACGGACGTGGACAATTCCAGCAGGACAATGCGACACCCCACACGTCGAGAGTTGCTACCGAGTGGCTCCAGGAACACTCTTCTAACTTTAGACACTTCCATTGGCCACCTAAATCACCAGAAATGAACATTATTGAGAATATCTGGGATGCCTTGCAACGTTCTGTTCAGAAGAGATCTCCACCGCCTCGCACTCCTATGGATTTGTGGACTGCTCTGCAGGTTTCATGGTGTGAATTGCCTTCTGCATACCTTCAGACATTAGTCGAGTCCATGCCACGTTGTCTTGCGGCCCTTCTGCGTGCTTGCGGGGGCCATTCACGATATTAGGCAGGTGTACCAGATTTTTTGGCTGTTCAGTGTAATAGCTGTGTGAATAAATTACAAATAAAATTTAGTTATTTTATTTTGATTAAGACCTCCATCCCTCACGAACTCCGGTACGCCCGTCAGGCGTTCTGGTAACAATATGTTCTGAAAATCCCGAACTGGTCTACTTTTCGTATACAAATGTTCACAGTTCAACAATGCTACAAGATATATTACTGTCACAAAAATATGTATAATCTGCTGTATGAATACTTTTTTTACCACCTGTACACTGTTTCGATATCTATAAGCACTGCAGATTAGTGAATTTGAATTGCTTGTTGCGATAAAACCATAAAGTCTCAGCCATATAAATCTTGACAGATAGAAAGTATTTTAATATTGTTTTTTTTTCCTAATCCTCTACACTTATCAACATTTAAAAATCTTCGGGCGTCATTCTCGTGAACATTTTTAAATGTTCGTAATCAAGCAAGTTAACAATAGAGTTCTACTGTGATAGAATACAATCGTCTAATCCATTCCTTAACAGTTTTTTTTGTTTTTCGTATTTCATTTAGACAGCGAACACACCACGAACACACTTCCGGCCGCAATCGCATCTGCCGTTAAGACCGAACAGTGAGCTGTTAGCCGCGGATATGGGAACGACCTGAGCAGGCACGCACAACACTAGTCATAACAAATATTCTCCACATTAACGTTAGCAAATGTTCATGCGGTTGGTGCGGTCTAAATGCTCAAGTGTGGACGCATCTAAGATTTATTGGCGCACGGGATTTAGTGCACCATGTTGCCATTGTCCGTAAACTTATCTTCGAACGTGGTAATAATTGTAAGACAGGTATGTTGAGACGTGGGTCGCCTGTGACCGCGGACAAGTTTTTGTGGACTGCGCTGGATTGGGACGGCCACGCACGGGCGCGCTTGCCGAGAACGGCCGATTGCATGCGTGCGCTATCAATGCAGTCATAAAGTTATTTAACGACTGTGGCTAGTAGGTACATCCGTCTTGCACTGCGCCACCCCGAAGCCCGTGCCTGCAGTTCGTGTCGAATGTCACGTCGTACAACATAGTGCCTCTTAAATGCTACTCGAAGGGAAGCTGCTCCTACAACTTGGCTATTACGGGGCCTCCCCAGTAAAAAATAAATATATATTTTAATGCCTCAAGGTCACGTCCGCATTGCGACGGTGCTGGAAAATAGCATAAACGAGCTTCGTGTGTGTTCTATTTCCTCACAATTATAAGCGGTGACCACAGGGTTTAAATTGCAAACTGTTCAGAAAATATATGGCACACCGTTTTACAGAACAATAAATACTACTAACAGTGACGTTTGCTGTCTTGAAACTTCTACGACCACATTCACTGTGTTTCTACAAGCAAATTTATAAACTGACGACCTAATATCGTCTTCCATTTCTGTCCTGAAAAACGATATACTTTGAAATGTTTCATAGTTTTTAAAAGTATAATAGACACAACCGCTCACAATGAGACACTCATGCAAACAAGGGAGGCGGCTTGAAGTGGGCCTCGTTCCGCTGTCTTGGATTAATCAGTTTCTCTGCGCAAGTCACACCACAAAAGGTTTAACAAAATTTCTACACGAAAGTCCATAAATAACAGCTCAATTTATAGAATTCTGTCAAATTGTTACAGCTTCCACGCTTTATTAATTGTTAACTGGTGGCAGTCGACGAGAAGTGAGTGATTATTTATTGCGTGTGATGTATAAGCAGCCAAGCAATAACCGATTTAAAAAATGTAAAGTATTACTAATGCATTTTATTTTGTAGAGCCGTAAAACATAAAACGAAATTTTAACTGCAGGCTTCGGCGAAAATTCTGGTATCGTATTAATTTCTAAACGAGATAAATATTTTCGTGCTGAACTGTTGAACCCATCTAGTATAGCTTGCTTACGCCAGTAGTTGAATTAAATTACGCTCATATAACAGAGGATTAATTATAAACTTAAATTATGTACATAATATAATGTGTGTCCCGAAAGCCCTTTACGTTTATTTTGTGAAAGTGGCATTTTCCTCTTGTTAAACTCAGGCTTTCATATAGCTCAAAAGCAAACTTTGACTTGGTGTTTTCAAGTGTCGTAATTCACTCCGAAGGTACGACAATACAGCAGTGGCCTCTGACCAGCACATGGTCATGACCTTGAACTCGCTTCAGTCAAGCCTAGTCATGCTTGTCAGCCGGCGTCGACCGCTACGTCGTAGCNCTCGCTTCAGTCAAGCCTAGTCATGCTTGTCAGCCGGCGTCGACCGCTACGTCGTAGCGTGCTGTAGGCTACGTAAAACACACTTTATTATTGCCCTGCAGTTTTCTTTGAATATTTCGTAGGTTTCGTGGTAACTTTATGCATCAGAATACAGTTTTCCAACATTATTCGTATGTCAGTTTCTAATTGTTATAGTAACTAATATTTTCACCAAAATATTGTGTCGTGAAAGAAAAAAAAAAGAACTAAAGTGCATTTTTTATTGTGACGTCCTCATTAAACTTCCACCAAAATTTTAATGTGTGCCTTAACTTTAAAGTTTTGTGTAGTTAAGTCCTGTTAAGGTTTGGTATCACATGCAATTTTAATAATTATTTGAAATTTTTTATGAATACATTAAAATGCAGTAAATCTGAAAACATAAATCAGAATTTATGAAACAAGTGGAATTAAGTGCAATGTTTGTCAAAATGTTGGATCGTTTTCAATGTAAGAAAAATATTTATATGTATTAAAATATAACTANTATATAGATGCTATATTTGACAGATAGACCTCTGAAAATATGTTACGGTGCGACATATTTTGGACATAGCAGTACAAAATTACGTGTTTATGTAGAATTCTCTTTGAATTCTTGAAGAAATTCTGCAAAATTAAACAATGCGTGGTCAATAGAAGGAATGCCGAGTTTTCTACTTGGTGTCTATTTTCATGAAGATGTTACTTTATTTTACAATAAATTACAGTGTATTGTCACGGGTGTGACAATATATGTTACGGCTGTGACTCTGTACATCATCATGACTTAGTCATGTTTAAACATATTTTATTTACATTAAAAACATAAGCCATGTCAGCTTCTTATAACAAACACATGCATAACATACAACAATAAAGGACGCAAAACACTTAACTTAGACCATATTTAGTGAGGTGAACAATATAGAAAAGAATGTCATAAGACCTATAAAACATATTACACTATTTAGAAACTGCATTGTCTCACAATGGTACAAATTTTAATCAAACAATTTTACAAAAATTTCACCTCCGGTTCAACTAGATGAACATGTTATGGCTCAATGACGTAAACATCCTTCTGAAATTCATAGTACACTCTGATACAAACTACCTTCATTACTGGTTCTGGAAGATACTTCAAAATTTGTTTTGTAAGAACAAAACACGCGTCTTTTTCATTCATCTTAAATAGTATTTTATTGTTTTTGTCATAAAGTTTCAAAAATATTATCTCAACTTCGTCACAATCTGGCTCACTTTGGCACATCCCTACAAACTTATGTTTTATTTTTTCTTCTTATTCTACTAATACACATAGTCCTATTCTAAGATNACTTTGGCACATCCCTACAAACTTATGTTTTATTTTTTCTTCTTATTCTACTAATACACATAGTCCTATTCTAAGATGATCCTTAGAAACTGAAGGGATGGGTTCGTATTCATTATCATCACTTGATTCTATTTCTGAATAGATAGCATTGTACGATACTTTTCCCTTTCTCATGCTGCATTTCTCTAACTGAGAGAAAGAAGTGCGGTCTACAAAGAGACAGAATTTGTTGTTTGATGGTTTAAAACAGTGTTTGACTGAAGACCGGGAATAGCCTGTAGATTGTTCCACCAGTCTATTAACATCTCTTTGCATTTGTGAATTTCTTCCAGCATTACGAAAATGCATTTTATTCCTGAAATTATGTCTGAGGAACAATGAAAAAACTCTTTCGCATTACAAACCATCCTACGGCGGGATTTCACTTTATTCCACATTTTGTTTGACCATTCCTCCTACATCATCCCCGGCCCCTTTCCCATGAGAAGTGGCAGAGAAATGCCACTCCCCAATAACCCCAAAATCATCCAAGAAGAAACATAAATTAAACAAATTGTATTTGTTTGTTTAATTGCACTGCGCAACCTTCCGAGAACACTTGAACAGTTTTCAGTTCCTTGAATTCTTCTTTGACACAATTTATCACGTTCATTAGGAAAACATGAACAGAAAACTTATCGCAGTATAGTTCATCACTGATTACAGTAAAAAATAACACTTTTCCATCACTTAGCCAAACACAACATGTAAATATTCTGATTTGATGGTGGCTCCAATGAGCCCTCTGAATTTCATCTTATTAGGCTGATAGTTCTCTGCAAAGTGTACTTGCATGGTCATTGTATCTTCAGAAATATTCTTCTTTTGTTCCTCAAATAATTTTGACTAACTCTTAAATACAAAATAGTTATACTTGAAAGTAGTAACCTGCTTCTGAATAATATTCAGTACATCCTCAACTGCACCGTCACTTTCAATTATTTTTGGATAGCCATCAATAGCAGACCACTGTTAAAACATAACTGTTTTATCAAAATCAGTTTTTTTTTTGCAAAATATCTTCAATATTATCTTTACATGTATTGCAATATCCTGTCATACAGGTCTCCTTTTAAACGGCACAACAGATTGCAAGTAAATCACCAATATTTTGGGGGAAACAATCAAAAATTTAAGTTATTATAAAAGGAAATATAAGTTAGGATGGTAGCGACCGATAGAGACTCTACGAGTTCGATTTGATGAGGGAAGCACGTGCGGAGGTCTTAATTCATAAAACTTTGACATTGCAAGGTTAGCCTTTGGATTTTCGTTCATAAAAATGCCATATTCTTCCTTGATTATGATGATCATGTATCGCTTCTGAACACTTATACTTTTCCCAGTGGTTGAATTTTTTTACAGGCTTAGCATCTTTCTTACCTGGTGACTGCCAACTAATATCTTCTCTCAAATAAATCTCTTTTGTTTCCTCCGCAATAGCATTATTTGCAGTTCGTTGTTTCAGTGACGCTGTTGAAATTTTAACAGAAGAACCTATAATTATATTGTTTAATATAGCTTTTTGTTTTGTTGGACTTTTTGGAAGTGACTTATTTTACATCTGGACTGCTTTACCTAAAGTTTGTGGACATCTATACGAACCTAGAGGTGAAAATAGCATACTGTCTTTCAGTTCTTTTTTCTCTTTCATAGTTTGTCTGTGCTTCCTTTGCCGTTCAGAATCCTTCAACGTTTTAATTTCAATTGCTGTTAGTTATTACAAAGGAAATCTTTATTTTTCATTCATATTGTCTTGTCTCGTCTCTTTCTCTCGTCTCTTTCTTTCTCTATATATTTCTCTCTTTCTTTCTTTTTCTCTTTCTCTTTCTTTCTATCTCTTTCTTTCTATCTCTCTTTCTTTCTCTCTCTTTCTCTCTCTCTTTCTTTTTTTCTCTCTCTCTCTGTCTTTCTCTCTCTCTTTCTTTCTCTTTTTCTCTATCTATTTTTCTCTATCTATCTCTATTTATCTATCTTTATTTATCTCTTTCTCTCTCTTTTTCTCTCTCTCTTTCTCTCTCTTTATCTCTTTCTCTTTCTTTCTCTCTCTTTCTTTCTCTTTTTCTCTATCTCTCTTTCTCTTTTTCTCTCTTTTTCTCTCTCTCGTTCTTTACTCAGGAGTTCCTTCCATTTATCTGGATAATTTTTCAACTGTTCTCTCAACTTACGCATACGTTCTTTGCTATCCTGTACCTTCAGCTGCAAAAAATTATATATATATAGCTTTAAAATCACAGCTATCGTGCTTTGTTGAAAAAAAACTAATTGTTATCTAGAGACCTAACCTATTCCAAAATTATTCTCTTCTCAAACTATGCATTACTGTTACAAAAAATTACTGCATGGATATTGGTGTTACGGGTGTGAAAAATTTTAATATAAGTTTTGGCATTACTAAGCATAATTAAAGACAATCAAGCTATGGTCACATTACATGTGTGTCAAACATAACCTTTCATTCACATGTGAAAATCATATTCAGCTCAATATTTAACTAAGCAAGTAAACTATTGTCTATATTTTGTTACGGGTGTGACAGCTATGTATATAGTCACCAAATAACTACATTCATGACACATTAACTCACCTAGAGAATGTATTTGTTGATTTTTCTTTACTGCCTTGTGGATGCCACCCTTTTTTTGGACGGAAAATACAAGTATGCCAATTGAACACATCTTCACAAAAAAATTTCCCACATGTACATGGTTCTTTTAACATTAAAAACAACAACATGAAACACGAAATATTACAATTACTGTATCAAAAATGTTAAATATTTTGCTTGAGCACTTAAAAAAAAATTACAAAAAGTTCTCTACAATAATTTTTAAATTGTAGAGAATTTGTCCACTTTTGCATGGATTGACCCATTAGTCAATTGTCTAAATGTTATTGTGATCAATAGCGCTTATATAATTGCACAATTTAGAGTAAATTTATATTCCAGACCGAAGTGCATGGGGGCGAGTGTACCAGCAATAAAAACTGTTTAACCTCTAATAAAATTGGAAGTGACTAGAAAGCACGTTGAAACTTGCCTAATAATAAATGCATGCCTACTGTTGTATCATGGACGCAATACACTCCACCTATTATGTATAAGTTAAGGGCAGGGATTTTTTCAAAGTTGTATTTCACAAGCTCTCAGTTGAGCGCAAAATGCCTGTAATAAAACTTAATAGCTACTGAAAACGCCGTGATCTTGACAAAAAATTGGGATACAGAAGTTTAGCCACATCGTTCTCAATAAAAGAAGACTTTCATGACTGAAGTTTATTATGTAAAATATTCGGTATTGCTTCAGCATCTTCTGCTAATACCAAAAAGCTTTGCCTACTGGTTTGAGCTAGGTTCGATTTGTCACACTCACTAACCGATACTCTTTTCTACTTCATCTCTCGGTTGATAGACACACGTATTTAACCTCCACCGTGCGAACTGAAGGCTGTTAGTCACGTTCAGTCGCCCCAAAAAGTATTGTTACACCCCACATTGAAAGGTTGTTTATGAATCTATATAATCTAGTAAACTTTTCCGGTGATTGGTGACGTCCATAACATAATATATTTCTGCACTTCTGCACAGATCGCCTGTCCATAACAAATTCACTATAACAAAGTCTCTTTTCTGTGCAACAAAAGGTATTGACACATACAAAACAACAACATTCTTAATTTAACAGTCCGTGTGCGTATCCTTAACGTTTATAACAGCTTGTAGACGCCGTGACATTCTGTTGATCAAATTCTGTGTCACTGCTGGGGCGATTTGAAACCATTTCTTCACTCCTCCAAATTCCTGCCCTCCCTCCCCCCTCCCCCCCACAGACGAAGGTCGTTTTCTGACACGTATGCATCGAGATGCATCCACAGATGCTCAATTCGGTTCAAATCGGGACTGTATGATGGGATACTAACCATGACTGTTAGCGGTAAACTGAGCACTTTTGAATGCCTAGCTTAAGATCTAGTGAACATTTTGTATTCTTCCGCCATATGTAAAATTGACATTGCCGTGGGCCTGATCACTTAATTCATGCGCCGATCAATTAAAACTGTGGAATTATTATAAAAGTAAATATTTCACAAATCTGCTAATTCTTACACTTAAATGCATTTAAAAAAAACCAGAAAGCAAGAGAACTCATTTCAGTTTTCACAAATTTTTTACCTAACACTTTAAATTCAACGTTAAGACATGGAAATAGTACTGTCCCTTTGGGGCCGTGTTGGCTGAGCGGTTACTCTGCTTGCCTCCCCCCAAGGCGAACCAGGTTCAATACCCGGCCGGGTCACTCCGGGATTTTCGCAAGTGGGAATCGTGCCGGATGATGCCGCTGGTCGGCGGGTTTTCTCGGGATCTCCAATTTTCCCCGCCATTGCATTCCAGCGCTTCTCCATTCTCACTTCATACTACCCTCACGGCTCTCAAGGCCTCGTTGTTAGAGCCGCCCAAATCCCTCAACTCAACTCTTTTCCCTCCGTCGCGTCGTTACCATCTTCACTGGGCGCATGACACTCGGTGCGCCTGTTAAAATAATGGCGGTAGGGGCAGTGGAATTTTTCAAAGGTTAATTTCAAAAGTGCTCCCTTTATCGTGAATAGCCTTTATCTTGGATTACACCTAGATTTATAACTCCAGACGCTGCCATAAATGCCCAAACTGATACAACACCTTCAAGTTCAATGGTGGGAAGAATGTGTTTAGATTGGAGTTCTGCGTCAGGCTTTTACCACACTTTCTTCTTTTCCTCGTATCCGAACAAAGTGAACTTCGATTCATCTGACAATATTAGTGTTCCGAAACACTATCGACTTGTTGATGTAATTCCTTAGCAAATTGCAAGTTTTTCTTACATCCCGAAATGTGTGGCTTCTTGCTGGGATATTTACCATGAATATTATCCCCATTCAAAACATTTCTTACATTCTGAGTACTCGTATGCTTATTGGACGTGTGCTGGATTGTGTTCGTTCGATTGACTATTCTTCTATGCTATCGTGTTGTAAGTACTTTCGGACGCCCAGATTTATGCTTATTTTCTATTGTGCCAGACTCTTTGTACCTGTTATGATTGCCCTTACCGTAGTGTAGCCGACATAAATGTATCTTGCCAGTGAAGCTTCGGACTCGTAATGACTACTGCAGCACACCACTGCGCGATACTATGAATGGTCGGTAAACAACCTCCCGTGGGTATTGCGTTAGATGGCGGTGTTTGTAAGACACCATTAGATACCATAATCGACATTCAAATTAAGTTATCTTTATCAATACATTGTTCAGAAAAAAAGGGCTTTTGATCTTTTATTAGTAATTTGTCATGCACGGGTAATGTTTACAACAGTGTATTTGTATGCTGTGTAAGTCAACATTTATAGGATTTGTTTACTGACTTATACTGCTTTCTTCATAACCAAACTCTATGGGTGTGCCGATTCTTTTTGGGGCGACTGTAACTAACTGGTCACGTGACGCGTTCTGGATTTACAACCCCCATTTTGTTTGAGTTGGTATTTCAGGCTGATCGAGTAGAGCGTAAGGGCGCGTCCTTATCAACGTGCCGAGACATGTATTGTACCTACAGTGGCTCACACTAATATTCGGCCACCGATGATTATCGCAGTTTCATGGCCTTATGTTACATTATAAATGAAGATAAACATAAAACATATTGCACAATCATACTTGTGTGCTTTAAATGAAATGCAATAGTAGCCAATAACTGAAATGAGCAGTGCAAGTTAGTGAAACACAATATTTTGTCCTCGCGTGCTTCATACGTACGTTACTTTAATATTCGGCCAGTTGTGGTGGACGCGTGGCACAGGCATGATGCATATTGCGTTCATACCTCGTGTAATTCCCTGCACGCTCTCTGCGCTGAGAGATTGTATTGGGTAGCTCTGTTGGCTGCGGCAGTCAGGCAAATGGGACGTAGGGGCAAGAATACAACG
The DNA here is from genome assembly GCA_002778355.1 of Clitarchus hookeri. Taxonomy (NCBI): domain Eukaryota; kingdom Metazoa; phylum Arthropoda; class Insecta; order Phasmatodea; family Phasmatidae; genus Clitarchus; species Clitarchus hookeri. The sequence continues at coordinate 265,336 of NQII01000225.1, read as the reverse complement.
TTTGAACAGCGACAGCAGGTAATATTTCACCATGCAAAGAAGAAATATCAACAAGAAATTGCGGAGCACTTGAATCTGCCGAGGTCCACTGTCGGAGGAGACATCATAAGAAGGTTTCAGAAGGAAGGCAGAATAGATTCGGTACCTCAAAAAGGACAGCTAAAGAAACTAAGCGAGAGAGAAGAACGTCTAGTAATCAGGAAAATATAGAAAGATAGAAAATTAGTACTTACAAACGTACCACGGAGGTACTCAATGAATGTGGAAAGAACGTCCATCCAGAAACCATACGACGAGTTATCGGAAGAGCAGGATATAATGGCAAGGTATCTAGAAAGAAGACTTTCATTAGTGAGGCAAATAGAAGAAAAGACTTACGTTCGCAAAAAACCACGCTGACAAAGATGAAATCTGGTGGAATGATGTTATTTGTGCTGATGGGACGAAATTGAATGTGTTTGGTTCAGATGGCAGGGTAACAGTATGGCGCAAGCCAAACGAGGAGCTAAAACCTGGGAACATACAACCTACTGTGAAACACAGTGTAGGTAGTATTATGATCTGGGGCTGTATATCTTCAACAGGAGTTGGAGAGGCTGTACGTTGATGGAACAATGAAAAAGGAAGACTATCTCAACATCCTGAAAGCAAACCTACACAANGGATATAATGGCAAGGTATCTAGAAAGAAGACTTTCATTAGTGAGGCAAATAGAAGAAAAGACTTACGTTCGCAAATAACCACGCTGACAAAGATGGAAGCTGGTGGAATGATGTTATTTGTGCTGATGAGACGAAATTGAATGTGTTTGGTTCAGATGGCAGGGTAACAGTATGGCGCAAGCCAAATGAGGAGCTAAAACCTGGGAACGTACAATCTACTGTGAAACACAGTGGAGGTAGTATTATGATCTGGGATTGTATATCTTCAGCAAGTGTTGGAGAGGCTGTACGTTGATGGAACAATGAAAAAGGAAGACTATCTCAACATCCTGAAAGCAAACCTACACAAGAGGGCTGATGACCTGGGCATTAGGAACACGTTTAAGTTCTACCAAGATAATGACCCAAAACACAAGTCGTACATTGTCAAGAACTGGCTTTTGTACAACTGTCCCAAAGTCATTAAAACACTTCCTCAATCACTCGACCTGAATCCCATAGAAAATATGTGGTATGAACTCAAAAGAAGACTGCGTACTACAACAATTAGGTCCACAAAAGAATTAGAGAAAAGGTTCAAGGAAGAATGGAGTAAGATTGGCTCCGAGTGTACCAGGAAAATAATTGATAATATGCCACAACGCATGCGAGAAGTAATTAAACAGAATGACCATGCTACCAGGTACTAATTAATGTTTGTTTAATTTTCAAAGAGGATTATGTTTGTGTTTGAATGGTTATGACCGAATATTAAAGTGGCGTACTTGTGCAGCATGGGATGACAAAATCATATTGTTTGTTAAGTTGCATTTCTCATTTTCGTTATTGGCTACCGCTATATTTCATTTAAAGCACACAAGAATGATTGTGCAATATGATTTATGTTTATCTTCATTACTAATGTAACATAAGGCCATGAAACTGCGATAATCATAGTTGGCCGAATATTAATGTGAGACACTGTATCTGGACTGTGCAGCGCGCGTAATGCACCGCTGCTGTCGGACTCCCAGCACCTCACTAGAGAGAGTCCAGCGAGCTTGAGCTGCAGCAAGTGTGCACGTGAATCGAACTAGGACGGACATTATTCGTGTTTTTGCGAGAAGGGGACATGAAGTGAAAAGAACGTCGCATGGTTATGCACATAATGTATAAGGCGAAATGAGACGGAACCCAGTAGGAGTAGGCTGAGAAAATGTCAGAAATGTGCTGGTATGTTGGGTTGACAAGAGATGATCAAGGTATGATGTAGAAGATCCGAAACTAAAAGGCTAAAGACGAGCGCACGGAAGCAGAGAGCAGGTGTACTGGCATAGCTCCGGCATCCTACGCCGTCTGGTACTGCGAGGGTGCCGCCCCTGGCCGGGTATTGACGCGCACCGCCGCCGGCCGTGCCACGACCCCGCAACGAAACCTCCCACTGCATCGTAATAACCGTGGGCACGGCTCTGCGACGTAACCAGCCGCCTCTGGGCGACATACAGCTACGCCTCCTCACGAGCCTACGTATTTGGCCATGAGAACATGCATGTATGTACGACGTGAGTGTAGTGTATGTACATTCAATCGTGAGTCTCGCTCGCTTTACGTTACCTCACCAAGCCCCCATTCCTTTTTTTAATATTACGTTTCTATGGTTGAACAGTGTGTTGCAGTCCCGTGCTTATCTAACATAGCCAATTCTTCAAATCTGCAGTCGTTATAAGAGCGAAACAATTTGGAGCACGGCTATGTCGGACATGGCCGTGTCATGAATATGTCTGTTAAAGGATAATATTTTATTTGGGACATGGAAATAAAATAATGAAAGTAAAGAAAAGGACACTTGCAGGTTTATGCTTTAATCTACAGATCTTGGCGGGATCTTTCGTTTGGAACTAAAATTAGCGCGCTAGCACATCGGGGTCGCGAGATACGCTGCCCAGAAATGTCCGCCCACACTCAAAATGGCTGTCAGTCTCCTTGGGCTCCCACCCGCGCGTCGCCAACTCAAGATAATGCTCGCATCGGTCGTATACCCGCCCGAAGAAGATTAAATTTATTTCAATCATGTTATTAGTCACGACCAGTGACGCATCTACACAGATTTTCTTCTATGGCAAGCATCAAAACTGCCCCCCTGTTCAAAGTAGCAACACTTGCAGATACCAGGAAGTCACTTACAGGTGAAAATGACTCCAACATAGGTAATTTCCTCGGCTTACTGAAAATAGTGACCACTTTTGACCATGCCATAAAGAATCACGTCACTCATGTAGAAAGTCGCCATATGTACATATCTTTCACCAGATATAAAGAACGAATTCATCCACCTAATGTCACTGTTCGCCAGAACTTACAGAGAAATATTGGTAAATCCAAGTACTATGGTCTCATGTTTGATTCGACTTCTGATCAGGCACACCGAGAGTGAATGTAAAAATAGCGAGGGGCCTTTCTTACCAATAAATACAGTATTTACCATTTTTGTGGGTACGGAGCTGCGGAGAAAATAAAATACAAAATTGTGGACTCGTTAATACATGCAATTGATGCTGTCATTTGAATATGTATTCCATGTCACTTGTGCAACATATAAATGTTAAACATAATAAATATACTTTCGTAATTTCGCTCACAAAATAAACTGGAAAGCACTTAATGTTCACATGTGATGTACCTTTGCTGTGTGTACACTAGAAAACAATAAAGCAAATTGTTCATTACGCAGGCATTTTAGTATCTGGTGGTGTATCCTTTACATTTGATGAGTTCCTGGCACCTCCTTTGCATGGAATTCACAAGCCGTTGGCATGCAGCAGGGTGATGTTATCTCACCGTAAGACAACCTGTTTTAGTTCTTCTTTTGATGTCACATTTCTTTTGCGAACATTCCTCATAAAAATGGACCATCAATACTCTATAAGATTTAAATCTGCCGGATGTGGATGGGTTTTTAATTGCTTGAACATTTCAGCTTAGTAACCACTCCCTTTTTATGGTGGCTGTATGTTTACTGTCGTTCAGCTGAAAGTAGTACACTGCTGGAAATTCCTTTTTTGGCGCACTTTGTTTTACATTTGCTATTAAAATGTTTTGATAGACCCTAGCGTCCATGATGCCATTTATAAATGGTATCTTCTCAATCAGCTTGGACGACGGGCAGCCACAACGCATTATGGATCCACCACCATGCTTTACAGTAGGGAGTGTGTTGGCTATGTCATTAGCAGTATTTTTTTTCCTCACATTCTGGATGACATTGGACCAGAATACGTTCATTTTTGTTTCATCAGTCTACATTACCTTGTCCCAGAAGTTTTGTGGCTCATTTACATGGTCCTTGACAAATTTCAGTCTAAGAGTCCGGTTCAATTTACTAACATAAGATATTTTTCTAGTCCTTCGTCCACCGTATCCTGTCCTATACAGCACGCGACTGATAGTCGTATTACATACTCGTTTACCTGTTGCCTGTTCCACAATTACATTTAGTTTAGGCACACTAAATCTTGAATTAGACCTCACTTGCTGAACAATGAAACGTTCCGCCTGCCGATTTGTTTTCTTTCCTTCGGTCTTCGAAGTAAATTGGCTGTTGATTCCTGATAATTGAATTTATTGACCACTCGTTGAACTGTAGTGTGTGCTTTGTTAGGAAAAGCTCCTATTTATCTCAAACTATAGCCCTTGCTAACCAGACTCACAATCACGTCCTTTAACCCGTGGATCAATTCTTCCCTCATCCCCATTCTGACGGCGACTACGTGTAATAAAACACGCAGAGCGAGCAACATGTCATTCCTAGCCATACATACACACAATGCGTCGATGATGATAACGTCTGCGGCATTGGACAAGCGAGTACGCAAGTGTATGCACAGAAAAATTACATAAAATGTGTACAAGTACGTAATCATTAATTTATGTTGTGCGTGAAATTACGAAATTATTTATATTTTTACAATTTATATGTTGTACATGTGACGTGGAATAAGTATTCAAACCACAGCATAAACTGAATGTATTTACACGCCCACATTTTTGTATTTAATTTTTTCCACAGTTCCGTACGCACAAGAACGGCTCTTACATACCGTAACCGAATAAAACGTGGTTAAAGATGAAACTGGCAAATGATCGTGGTGAGGAAACGACTTGCTCATAACTGGTCTGTTTTTCTTCTAGAAAATCTGCATTTTGTATCTGTTTTTCTTTTCCCGTTCAGACGAACACTGGAGCAGGAAAGAGATTCAACCAGTGGAAGGCACCCGAAAGGATTAGTGTTAATGAAAATGCTGAGAATAATCGTGAAGATGGAAGAGTTACTGATACAGAACTATGGTCACAGAAGGAAGCAGACGTGGCGAGATATTTTGAAGAGAATCATTGACTGCATAAAATACTTTGCGACCCAGAATATGGCTTTACCCGACAAGTGTCAAATGGCACCCACGGCAATAACCGTACCTGTCATATATACGCCTCTGGCCACGTCGTTATAGTGTCGGAATGGATCTCCCTGCAAACGTTACATCGTCATTTACGGCCTGGTAGACCACGTGTAGGGCTGGTTTTATATGCAGTATAGACATGTTCACGTGGAAACGCGTGCATGTAATGTGTGGACGTGTGTCTTGTCGGGAGTAGTTGAGCTGTCACTGTTACCGCTGCAGCACTCGGCACCTGTGGCAGGCCACCCTTTCTGCGAGGGTAGCAGGGGGATGAAATCTACCCTCCCCAATCTGGAAATTAAGAACGCTACTGACATTTGCTGTCAGTTTAAGTACCTACGTATTACTCGTGGATTTGAAGCTGACAGGCTTATATTCACAATAAAAATTTACATCACAGCGATATATTTTTAAATTTAGATTCAGTTTTATGTAAAATCCTCTTTAGTTTATGAGATAATAATTTACCATAAAAAACTACACACATTTACAAGTGTGTCTCGTGTCAAAAATAATATGCATGATAATGCAGCCAAAACAATTAAAATAACAATTTTGCAATAACATCTTCAAGTTTTTCTGTAGTGTTCATTCAGCAAATGACATTGTGCATTACACTTTTAGTTCATGTACACACTGTCTTCATTAAACTTTATCACCTTAAGGTTTAAAAAAAATAAAAGTGCAAATTTTCTTTTATTGCTCATTTTACGCAACACAGATAGTCAGATGTTATCAAAATTGACGTTCTAAACCTAACAAGTTTGGCAGCATAGATTACTTGCGTCAATCAGCCTCGTTCGAAACTAGACGAGTTTGGAAGCATGGGTGGCAACTAACAGGCTACATGCCTCCCCCTCTCTTCAGCACTTTGCGATGAACCTTCTGTTCGCCTTTGAGGGGAAAGCAGTGTGGGGGTCGCATTCGTACTTGGGACTCGGAACACCCGTGTGGTATCACCAGAGTGCAAATAACCTTTTTCCTGTGGGAGGAGGGGGGTTAATTTTATTGAACTCCATGCTTTCGTAGATTCGCGTTTTCAGTAGAGTGACTGATATCTGGTGGTGGAAATCTGTACTATCTTACAGCATATAAACAAACTGCAGTGTTGTATGTATCCAATCAGTGCCTGGTGTGAAAGTATTTACACCAAGAGCGACACGAAATTTTGCGCCACAACGAAAAGCGGGGCATTTAGTCATTATACCTGTGTCGTCTGTGGCCTTGTGTGTTCTCTAGCCAGTAATTTCCGTCTGAAGTAGCCATCAAGCTTCGTTGTTATTTGTACGTGGGAACGATTCGTCTCATCAATCTCCATGCATTATTGATCTTCAGAGAGGGTAAATCACTTTTCCTGGCACGAAAATAATTTTTCTTACATGAGCCAGTGGTAAACAAATTTGCGGGGGGTGGGGGGTCATCTTGATCCGTACACTGGCAATCACGTTTCATCTTGATCCGTACACTGGTAATCACGCTTCATCTTGATCCGTACACTGGCTATCACGTTTCACTGTATCGTGTGACACTCATTTGTCACTTGACACTCTTGCAACATTCATCCCTTAAAATATCCTTTTTATCTTGAATAATATTGAGACGGCGATGATAAAATATGTTACATAGCTGAATGCTCTTGAATTTAAATAAACGTTTGATACTGTTTCTGGCAAGGGCTTGAGCCCATAACACCCCCGCCCTCCTTCTCCTCCGTGAATGCCACACTCAACAATTTGTCTATTGTTCTGCCAAGAAGAGGACAGTGTTACCTCCACAGCTATTGCAAGTTGTCGTGAAGGTTATTTACGACGTTTCCACGAGTATGGCCGGTATCTTGACGAACGTGATGGCACGTCGTGTTGATGGCTGCAGACTTGATTTTCTTGCACGAGGATATTGAACGTGTGAGCTGTTGAAAATATTGTCTTTGACAGGATACCTCAGCAAATGTCGGGAATTCTCTACAGTTTTTGAAAACAAAAATTTTAATTTCAAATTTTGCAGTATTACGTAACTTTGAGAGACCCGTGGATATGCTAATATTCACTGGTTACCAATGATTTTCGCTGTACCACTAACTTAAAACTGATCTATCGCGACTCTGTGAAAAACAACTTTTTCGCTTAGCGAAATACATTTATTATTCAAATTAATAGGCCATCAGCCTATGCCTCCTCCCCCTCCCTCAAAAAGCGCTTTTTGCTCATCAGTTAAAAGCGATTTTTAAGAACGGTTGTTTATATGGAAATAAAATACTTTTAACTTAGAAATCCATGCAAACAAGTCCTTGGGTGTTTTGTCAAACGTGCATACATACAAATATTCTGTGATTACATGAGAATCGATTTTTGAACCTCGAAAGCAGTACGCAGCGCAATATCTTAGTAGTTAGTTATAAGATGTTCACGGTAAACTGAGCACTTTTGAAGCCCTGCTTAGGATCTTCTTTTATTTACATTCTGTATTCTTCTACAATATGTAAAATTAAAATTGTTACTAATATGCAAAATTCATACTCTAGTGTGTATTTTTAACACATTAATTTCATTTGCCACAAACTTCAACATTACATTCACAATACCAATGCCAAGTATTAAGAACTATTGTTATCATTTCGTTACCAATTTAACTGGGAGCCTGTATGCCAGTTTGTATAGGCTGTTAACGGTGAAGTGAGCGTTTGTTCAAGCTCTCATTTGGAATAATAGTCAATAAATATATTTTATTTTAGCCTTAGATGTTAACTTTCGAGTCCAGTGAATTATATGCACTGTCTTTATTACTAACGTGGCAGTATTTATTTTAAAAGTGGTAGAAGGATAAAAAATGGTTGATAGTAAAAAAGTAACTAGGGCCTCAAAAGTGCTCACTTTACCGTGAACAGCCTTGAAGGTGCGGAAGAACATACATTTCTGTATAAAAGTAGGAAAATGACTAAATCCTCAAGCAGAAAGCTGCCACAAGATACCATGTCGCCATGTTGCATCGTATGCCTTCTCCGGGTCAAAAAAGACTGTGAGGGGCTGCTGCCCTCGCAAAAAGGCAGTCTGTATGGCAGCCTCCAAGCTGACCAAATGATCTACCGCAGAACGAATTCTGCGGAAACTACACTGGAAAGGCGATAGAAGCTACCAGGTTTCAAGGCAATACATCAGGCATGCATTAACCATATGTTCCATGGTCTTACAGACACAGCTGGTGAGGGAAATAAGACGATGGCTGGAAACATCTCCCTTGACCTTCCCGTTTCAAAATTGGTACAAGGGTGGACTCGAACCACTTCAAGGCGAAAACACCAGGGTTCCAAATGTTATTAAATATCTCCAGCATCAGTTTCCTATCGGGTGGGAGGTGTTACAATATAGTATAATGGATATTGTCAGGGACACCTTCAAAGTTCACAATGGTGCTATCTACTCTGAAGAGTTCGTTCAGGAGAACGGTGTGCCACATGGAAGAATTTTGAGAGTCACTCTGTTTGCCATCGTCATCAATGGCATTGTGTCTGTCGTTTGACCACTTGTGGAATGTGCGCTGTATGTGGATGGATTTACCATATTCTGCTGTGCTGCACATTTATGCTTGGCAGAACATCGGATCCAGCTGTCTGTCCACTGCCTTGGCGACTGGGCAGACAGCTGTGGTTTCCACTTTTCCACAGCCAAGACACAGGTGGTCCACTTCTGTAGAAAACATAGCATATTTCCTTCTCCCGAGGTGCTGTTGTATGGCTCTGTTTTGCCAGTTTCCAATACTGTCAAATTTCTAGGTTCTATTGCTTTGTTGTAAACTCATCTGGAGGAGTCATATTCAGTCCCTGGTGTGTCACTGTGCAAGGGACTTGAAGCTTTTGAAAACGTTGGATGGTCATGACCGGGGTGCTGACAGTCACCCTTCTTCGGCTGTATTGTGCTGTGGTCCATAGCAAACTAGACTATGGCAGTGTCGTTTATTCTGCTGCTTGGCCGTCTGTGCTAAAACCGTTAGCGAGTGTTCACCATGCTGGTATTCGCATTGCGACTGGGACTTTTCGCACGAGCCCGGTCGTCAGTAGTTATGCTTTGGCTAGCGAACCTCCCCTACCATCTACTGAAGGAATTAAGAGTAGGTGCCAGGTGCCGGCCGCCATGTTGTGATATCACCCAACCACCTTGTTTGATCTGGGTGACCTTGACCTTCATCCCATGCTCGTGTTCTTAAATAACCTCGAACACAAAAATTCTCCAAAAAAATACAAAACCCCCCAAAAAAAAATTAAAAAATTAAAAAAAAATTACAACAAATTCCCAAAATTTTTCTTGACACTTGACCCAAGATCCCAAGACCTTCGACCTTAAACCAAATAAATATTCTAAAAAATCCAAAAAAAATTCAAAAAAAAATTAATTAAATCTATATTTATTTATCAAAACAAGGAGGTAACCATACCACACTGCTCATGTCGTTCTACTTGCTCTCAAACTTAACCTCACACGTGCTTTAACCATGCGCACAGCTCAACTTTTATGTTTGTATAAGAATGCTTTTAGGATTTTTTTTAATGTGTGTATATGTGACCAATCCAAGCCCTTCATACGAGTAGCAACCACCTGCCCAAGTCATGTTATAATCATGGTATAGGTCAGCATCTAAACACACTTTTATAGAGATGCTTGGCATTAATTTAAATACCAATAGTGCTAGTCCCTTGAGATTTGGAATGTACGAGGGTAATAAACAGTCTTATCTCCCATGGTCTTCTTAAACATCAATCCCTCAATCGTCCAATCATTCAATCAATGTTTCGCAATCTCTCACAATACTACTACTCAGCAATTTTTCCATCAATCTTTAACAACATTTCCATCAATCTTTAACAACGTTTCCATCAATCTTTAACAACGTTTCCATCAATCTTTAACAACGTTTCCATCAATCTTTAACAATGTTTCCATCAATCTTTAACAATTTTTCCATCAATCTTTAACAATTTTTCCATCAATCTTTAACAATGTTTCCATCAATCTTTAACAATGTTTCCGGTTATCTTTCGCAATATTTCAATCAATCTNTTTCCATCAATCTTTAACAATGTTTCCATCAATCTTTAACAATGTTTCCGGTTATCTTTCGCAATATTTCAATCAATCTTTCCATAATTTTTTTCGCAGACTATCCATAAATCTTCCAATCTGCCCATTAATCTTTCAAATTTTTTCTCAATCTTTCCATACATCTGCCTCTCAGTGTTATAATCTTCTCAGCAATCTTTCTCAGCATTTCTCAGTCCTCAGCAATCTTTCCATCAATCTTTAGCAATCTTGCCACCAATCTTCCTATCTTTCCCTCAGTGTTCCAACCATTCCACCAATATTTCGCAATATTTCGTAATATTTCACAACTTTCGTAATCCTCCTGCTCAGCAATCTTTACATCAATCTTTCGCAATCTTTACATCAATCTTTCGCAATCTTTCGCAATCTTTCGCAATCTTTCCATCAATCTTTCGCAATCTTTCCATCAATCTTTCGCAATCTTTCCATCAATATTTCGCAATCTTTCAATCAATCTTTCCATCAATCTTTCGCAATATTTCCATCAATCTTTCAAATCTTTCCATCAATCTTTCGCAATCTTTCCATCAATCTTTCGCAATATTTCTATCAATCTTTCGCAATCTTGCCATCAATCTTTAAATCTTGCCATCAATCTCGCGATCTTTCCATCGATTTTTTATCTAATATTTCGATCATCAATCCTTAATCAGTCCATGCATGTGCCGTCTGTCCTCCATCTATCCATACTTAAAAAAAAAATAATCTGCCAACGGCCTCCATACATTTGTACTTGACGACTGAATTAATGTTTTGTACGCAGTCCACTATCTAAGTATTTTTATGCTTAAATACTTCATTAATATTCTGTGTGTTGATCTGTACTTCAGTAAACGAGTACTCGTAGAAATTCATCTTCATGGTATGAAAAGAGAGCTTTCAAATCGATGGTTTCAGAATGACAACTGTCATTTTTCCATATAAAATTGATTCTCTTTTCATACCATGAAAATTAATTTTGAATACGAAGGCCTGTCTTTGTCCTCAACGATCATGGAACCACGGACTGCATCATCGATACCTGGTTGTCGTCAGTGTCGATTCTGCGATAGAATTTTTGTCTATTGTCAAAATGCTCCCCAGCATGATAGAACAGCCTATACGAAGTCCTTATCGCGCGATGAAAAACTATGACATTGGTCCCATGCAGTTTATGCAAGGTGATACATTGAAGAACCACATCAAGAACTGCAAGGATTCGTCTAATGGTAGCCAGCAAGTGTTGCCACCAATATCCCTAGCTGCATCGAAGAGTACTGATTCGACAGGCGATTGCGATGAAACAGTTACAGCTAAAGATGGAATGAGTGACCTGCATCGTACAGTAGAGTTGGTTTGCACATAATGCACACTTGCAAGACGTTCGCATGAGGTCGACGAACTTAATAAACGGATGTCGGCTCTAAATATTGGAGATGACCATGCGACTCCTACAAAGAAAAGTAAACTTGAAAATAAACCCGAAGACAGTTCTAGCGCTGAAGACGATGGCGATTTTCTCGATGCATTGGCACAGCCCTCGACAAAATTTGCTGCAACGAGTGACATGAAGAATGCAGAAGATGCTGAGAATATTGGCCACCTATTTCCCGAAGACCCGAATGAATTTTTTGAAAAACTCAGACTTTTGATTCACCTGCAAAAACACTGGGATCTCTCACATATTGTTGAGATATTTTCATTCATTAGGGAACTAAAAAAAGGGGGGGGTGATTATATTGCATGATGTGATGAACTGCTTTCTTCTGAAATTGTAATTACAAAATAATAAATACATTTATTAATAATTGTTTTAACATTTTTGTGCTGTATCCTTTCATTCCTTATAACTTGAAAGTGGTTCTATTAAAACACGTTTACTGAAGTACAGATCAACGCACAGAATATTAATGAAATATTTAAGCATAAAAATACATATATAGTCTACTGCATATCAAACATTAATGCAGTCGTCAAGTAAAAATGTGTGGAGACAGTTGGCGGATGAATTTTTTTAAAATATGTATGGATGGAGGACAGGTGACACACACATGGACTAATTATGGACTGACGATTGATCGAAAGATTGGATGAACGATTTATGGCAAGATTGGAACATTGAGGGAAAGATTGTTAAAGATTAATGGAAAAATTTCTGAGTAGTAGTAGTATTGTGAGAGAATGCGAAATATTTATTGAATGATTAGACGATCGAGGGATTGATGTTTAAGAAGACGATGGGAGATAAGACTGTTTATTACTCTCGTACATTCCAAATCTCAAGGGACTAGCACTATTAGTATTTAAATCAATGCCAAGTATGTCTATAAAAGTGTGTTTAGATGCTGACCTATACCATGATTATAACATGACTTGGGCAGGTGGTTGCTACTCGCATGAAGGGCTTGTATTGGTCACATATACATATAAAAAAAATCCTGAGTAGCATATTTATACATACATGAAAGTCAAGCTGTGTGCATGGTTCAAACATGTATTTGGTTAAGTTTGAGAGCAAGCAGAACGACATGAGCAGCGAGGTATGGTTACCTCCTTTTTTCATAAATAAATATCGATTAAAGTAATTTTTGTAATTTTTTTAGAATAATTTTAGAATTTTTTTAAATTTTGGATTTTTTTTGTAAATTTTTGCATTTAAGGCCAAGGGACAAGGGACAAGGGTATTGGTCAAGGGTATTGGTCAAGGGTATTGGTCAAGGGTATTGGTCAAGGGTATTGGTCAAGGGTCTTGGTCAAGGGTCTTGGTCAAGGGTCTTGGTCAAGGGTCTTGGTCAAGGGTCTTGGGTCAATTGCCAAGGGTTTTTTTTGGGAATTTGTTGTAATTTTTTAGATATTTTTGGGGGATTTATTATTTTTTGGAAATTTTTCGTGTTAGAGGTAATTCAAAGTCAAGAGAATTGGGTCAATGTCATGCGTCAAGGTCATCAACATCTAACATGGATGACGAGGTGGATACCCGCCGNCTTGGGTCAATTGCCAAGGGTTTTTTTTGGGAATTTGTTGTAATTTTTTAGATATTTTTGGGGGATTTATTATTTTTTGGAAATTTTTCGTGTTAGAGGTAATTCAAAGTCAAGAGAATTGGGTCAATGTCATGCGTCAAGGTCATCAACATCTAACATGGATGACGAGGTGGATACCTGGCGAGGGTCGGTCGTGTCGGGAGCTTAGTCGATCCACCTGTCATGGAACCCCGGCTCTCCTGCATTTACATCTTAAATAATTTTTTTTAATATTTTTTAAACATTTTTAAACATTTTTTTAGAATTTGAATACATTTTTTAAAGTTTTTTTTATAGTTTGGAATTTTTTTTCGATTTTTTTGTTTAAGGTCATTCAAGGTCACCCAAATTCAACATAGCTGTTGGAGAGACTTCACAACATGGCGGCCGGCGCCTGGTGCCTACTCCTGAATCCTTTGCACCAGATCCGCCATAACTATTCTACTTATCTGCTATTTACAGGGTTGTGTGTTTAATCAGTAGGGGGTTTCACCATAAATGCCTAGTGTGTTCCGATTCGATGAGTGCCTTGACAGCTCACCCACTTCTTTACATGATCTGGGAGAACCTGGCGTGGACCTGTGCAGATAGGTGTTTGCGTCGTCTTTCTGTGGGTTCCAGGGCATGTTTGCATCCCTGGCAATAAAACAGCGGATATAGCGGCTAAGGAGATATGCATCCTTCCACCCTGCGACCCTCGTGTCCCTGTGTGCGATGTGCTGCATGCAGCCCGTGACCTTGTCTGGCATGCTTGGCAGTGGTAGTGGGGACTTCTCTCCCGCTGCCCAACATGTTGTGGGCCATCTCAGACTTGCCTGTTTGCACTTGCCCTGATGTTTCATGCACACGCAGGGAAGATTGTGCTTTCTCGACTTTGAATCGGGCACACATGTCTGACACACATGTCTGACACACATGTCTGACACACATGTCTGACACACATGTCTGACACACATGTCTGACACACATGTCTGACACACATGTCTGACACACATGTCTGACACACATGTCTGACACACATGTCTGACACACATGTCTGACACACATGTCTGACACACATGTCTGACACACATGTCTGACACACATGTCTGACACACATGTCTGACACACATGTCTGACACACATGTCTGACACACATGTCTGACACACATGTCTGACACACATGTCTGACACACATGTCTGACACACATGTCTGACACACATGTCTGACACACATGTCTGACACACATGTCTGACACACATGTCTGACACACATGTCTGACACACATGTCTGACACACATGTCTGACACACATGTCTGACACACATGTCTGACACACATGTCTGACACACATGTCTGACACACAAATATCTGCTTCGTGGTGAACCTCCTCCCGAGTGTGATACCTGTGGTCTGTAGCGGCCGGTGATATCAAATAATGGATGTTCACACATTTTCGTAAAATGTTTTAAGGCAATAAATTAAATTCTACTGCCACAACAAAATTCAGCCACTCATTCTTAAGGTCGTAGTTTCTCGCTCAAATGTGCATGGTCCTTGAAACCTGACTTTGTCCAGGCACTAATCTCTGTACTATAAATTAGACACGGGAAGCAAAATATAGCATTATTTGACGACATCCACATAACCACGTGTGTCTACTGTAAATTTCTTTGTTGAATGAACGTCTGAATACACGTTTATCTATTTGGGTTACTGTATTAACCTATAAATGTGGTTGAACAGGGCCTAAACTTTTAATATTTAGCTTTTCTTCGTAAGCAAGATTTATATTTGCTAAAATTCTTTGAACGGAATTCATTGTCGTCTCTTGAAAAGCAATTTTCATCTGTAATTCGTACCAATACACAGACAATACCAAAAGTCCAGAAATTTAAAAACTATGTTTCAACGTACCTCAGCAAAAATCAGTCTAGGTAGCCCAGCGAAATAAAAACAATACACGCACACGAATTCCACATTACAAAAAAAAATGTTGCACGTAAAAAGCTACAAAATTGATGTATTTAATGCTCCTCGACATTCCGCCACAGTTCACTCTGACTTGCTTATTTTACTATGGTAATGTTGGTTATACTTCAGCCGAAGCGCGCCTTCAAACAGATGGGCATCATGCATACGCAGACATCTAGCGAGTAGCTGCGGGGATTAAAACCCGCTTCCGAGAGTCTAATAGTGGAACCACATATATTATAGAGCTAACTTCAGTCCAGTTCCGCACGAACTATAACCTAGGGAGCACAACCAGGTATGTGCTCTTTTCCAATGTTAAAACCACCATGAGGTGACGTCACTTTGTAGTGCGCGTGCTCAGACAGCTCAAGAACGGAGCACAAAGCCACTGTGCACATTAAAGTGTTGAAACATCTCAACCTTACAGAACAAATATGACAGTCGTCGTGATCAGTAGGAAAAAAATAAAAACTTTATTGACACCACAAAATGGATACAAAAATATTACAATCTTGCAGAAAATCTTTGCAGAAAACTGGGTGTGCACGTACTCTTGTGCTCTTTAATACCCGCCGCTACTGCCTGTGGCACACTCCTTTACTCTCGGGCACATTCTGGTGGAGTGTCGCAGGTATGACCAGGCTTGTCGAACTTTTAATGTTCCTAATGACCCATGGCGAATACTGCGTGAGAAGTATGTATGTGAGTGGCGTATTCCCATTTTTACATGCGAGGAGCCCTTTTAATGTGATATGATTGGTTTTTTTGTTCTTGTGCTGGAGTAGGCATATTTGTTCCTGTTTTGCTAGTTTTTGTGCCTATCCTTTTGCCTCTTGTGGAGGCTTTTAAACGGTTTTTACCTAACTTTCCTGTGGGCGTTTATAACCCTGTTGGAAGCGCCACACAATTCCATTCACTCACTACAGCAAGACAATACACCGCCCATCGCTCCCGAATTGTGCCAAGGGGTAGGATGAACACTCCACGGACGTGAGTGAGTGAATATATTTAGGCGGCACATAACAGGTCTTGAGAGCCGATGATGGTGAAGCGAGGTGAGGCATGGAGCAGCGCCGGAGTGAAAGGGCGGGGGGAAACGGGAGATCCGCGAGAAAACCCGCCGACCAGCGGCTTCGTCCGGCATGATTCCCACTTGCGAAAATTTGGGGCGACCACGCTGGGAATCGAACCCGGTTCGTCTAGGTGGTAGGCAAGTAGTCTAACCACTACACCACCATGGCCACCTCCCACGGACTTGAGGTTGCCCACCTGGCTCGCCGAGATCGCACGGCGTAAATACTATAGATCACATCTGAAATGCTGTCGAGAGGGATGCATGCGCCGTGTATCCAGCTTCGACCGATCTCCATACATTGTGGGAGGCTGTGCAGCGATCATGGATATATATGGCTCCCGACCGATTCCGGTCCCTTCTGGAGTCCATGCTGTCAAGGCGACAGGGGGTGCTACGACCGAGACAGGCGTGCATCCGAAAAATATGTGAACTACACAACGTCACAGTTCCTCCTTCGGGAAGGGACGGAAGCGCTCGGCTAGTGTAGCCGTGACCACAAGTTCGTGGCACAGTTTAAATTTTTCCGTGTATTTTGATGCTGATTCCCGAGTTTGTTGTTGACATTTCTACGCAGGCAGATGTACACGCTCGTAGATTTACTCTAAACGGAGTTAATCTTCCCCTCTCAATAGCCACGCACACGCTAGGGATGCACCCTTCCCCGGCTGCACAGATCATTGTGTCGAGTAGTACTAAACAAGTGTGTGTGGTTCAACTGTTCACTGGGTCACTTCTCGGTTCCGTTGGGTACTCAATCCTCTCCGCCAAATGCTTACGTCTTTGTATAATGTAAGGCAATGTGTCGTGCACTGAACTGGTCGACATAAATACAGGTTTACAGAGTTTCCTCTAATAATACCGTCGCGTCTGTTCATTCATGGCGTTTGAGAATACTCGCGTCCAAATTTCCGTCAGCAATATTAACAGAGGACGCAGCAGCCAGGGGACAGCCGGTGGGTAGAACGTTTTATTGCAAAATGTCCTTTCTTGGGCATTCAAAATAAACATACGCTTAAATTTCAATTGGAAATTTTCTGAGTTGATTTATTTAAACATTTCAGTAAGTAAATTACAGCTAAATATCTTATTTAGTCTTAAGAGTTACATGCATTCTTATTTCATATGGTACACAAATCCTACTTTTCTGACAATTTTGGTAGTGAAAATCATCATAAATTCCAGTAATCTCTAAAATATTTCTACCACAAAATTAAGATAAATCTTTTAATTCTAGTGAAATACATTTTTTTACGTATACATACATTTATCGTAGTTACGTAATTAGTATAAATATAACACATGTTCAATGATTTCTGCGTGTTGTACAGTTGGCTGCAGCACTCCCTTGAACCTAGTCGTGAAGTCTTGCTTGTGTCACCCAGCGGCACAATTTGGACACTTTGCAGTTCATTAAATTTTATAGCAGTTATTCATATAGAAGGGGATCTGATTTCACTACTTTGTATTGTAACACCGGAGGTCACCTACATCCTCGGTGCGCGACTAGAAAATCCCCGACATTNGGGATCTGATTTCACTACTTTGTATTGTAACACCGGAGGTCACCTACATCCTCGGTGCGCGACTAGAAAATCCCCGAGCGTCNTCTGATTTCACTACTTTGTATTGTAACACCGGAGGTCACCTACATCCTCGGTGCGCGACTAGAAAATCCCCGACATTCCCATGAACCACCAAGAAGCTGGCAACTTCAACCATTAGCAGAGTAACATACCGTAACTTCTGAAACACCATGAGCAAACATCCTACTTTTTTAACTTCACGAGTTAAATAAGATTATTAGTTTTAGGTAAAGATTGGGAAGCAAGGAAAACTGTGAAAACACATAAATGAGCACATGCTTGTTTAAGTTTTATGATTATTAAAAAAATTAGAACATCTGTCAGAAAATATAGACCATCCGGTCATACAAAAAAATGTCATTCAGGTACATGCGCATATAAAAAGGGACATTGACTATGTTTTCTTTTAACAAATACTGACTTGAGAAACGGGCATATAGAAAGGTAATATTTATATAGGCCTATAATATAAACACACACTTCTGTAAACTGTAAACACAAACTAAGCAATAAAACCGTACCAACATTTTTTTTTCAAGGTAATTATTTCATACTTGACTAAAATTTCCCCTTACAAAATTGCAACCAAGCAATAAGTGCTTAAATTTAAAAAAAGTTACATACAAATGAGCCAAACGTTCATTTTTTAATTGAAGGGCCCGTTCGAAATATAATTTTTAACTATTATACATCCTTTCACGAGACAGGAACTGATTCACGCCGAATACTGTTCCATTCAGCGTTTGTAAACCAAATTTATACTACACTAATTCTCTATCGTGGCGGAACATAGCAACAACGCAGGGGTAGGGTTTTCCGTTGTTTTTTAATTTTCGATTTAATCATAAATTTACGTTCCCCGGAGAACGCGAGTTTTATTATTAATTCAGAATTCAAGCAACTTCTGTTTTGAACTTGTTTTTATAAAGTAACTTCACATCGTTTCGAACAGTGCGACTGCTCTGAATCTTAATTTATTAAAATCATTTTCCGGCAACGCATTTACGTCCGCCAGTTAGCCTATATGTTAAACCACTGTTGCAGTTCGAGCCGTGCTCTACAACGCACGGTGGTGCGTAGTGTTGAGGGCTCCGCCTGCCTGGTGCGTGAACTGCGTTGCAGTGTGTTTGACGAAACTATTAAACGTGCCCCCAGTATGTTTACCTACGAAGACCCCATACCCCAGACGAGGGCGGGATGGTACTTTAAAATTACCACTCATGCTGTAGATATTATTTTGGCGCCCTCGAATATAGTACAAAACGGTTTTTTCAGATTGCCGTATCTTAAAACATACTAGCCGGACACAAGCCAAACTACGATAGGAGCCTGTATTGAAATTTTCTACAGACTTTTCATCAATAAAATGTCACCGCTGAAAGGCCCATAGGTAGACGCAGCAGTACGAAAACACTGCACGCCGATCCATAGCACTACGCGTAGCGGCGATAGCACTCTTGTAGTGCGTGCTATAAGGGTTACGCACCCTTATAGCTCCCGCGTTTCTCGACCAAAAAAAGGAGCAAAACGATGCAGCCAGGTGGGAACCTTAAGTGTGCGGGTAAGCCAGTCCTGCCGTACAGGACACTTGTTCTCGCTGGACTGGATGGCTGTGCCTAACAAGGGCAGCGCAAGTCGAAAGTTTCCGCGTCCTGACAAAAAATGTCAGTCCCGTGGCTGGAAACGCGAAGAATATTTGCCTTCCAAGAAACCATCTTGACGCCATTTTTATCTTGGCAGGGTAGGATCCCGGGGAGGGGCCGCGGTGGTGTAGTGGTTAGACTACTCGGCTCCCACCAAGGCGAACCTGGTTCTATTTCTGGCGGGGTCGTCCCCGGATCTCAGCATGTGGGAATCGTGCCGGACGATGCCGCTGGTCGGCGGGTATTCTCGGGGAACTCTCGTTTCCTCCGCCCCTTCATTCCGGCGCTGCTCCATACTCGCCTCGCTTCACCCTCATCGGTCTCAAGACCTCTGTGTTAAGAGCTGCCCAAATATCTTCACTCACTTCACTCACTCGCAGTCTCGTGTGAAAGGCTCCATTGACACCTATGAGCTGGCGTGATGGTGTCCATGTGTGCCAGAGAATACTCGCTGTAATTTTTGCTGATTATATCACTTCAACTTCGGTCTTATTTTGACGGTGTTGGATTGTGGTATTTTTCGTTATATTCGGTAGCGAGTAATACGGAAAGTGATTACGTACCTCGTGAAAGTCAACCCTGTATTTTTGTGTAGTTTAAATAAATAAATATATATATANAAATATATATATATATACACACATATATAAACATATATATATATATATAATTTAAATACGAGAGCTCGGAGCTCCTACTACCTGGTTTTATTAGCTTTTCGTAGGTGCGGGGTCAACTTCAACTTTATAATGAGCTGTCGACAGGATTGGTCTCACAAACATATTTTATGGTAGAATAGTTGTCTTTTACTGTGTCCTGCCTGCTGATGAAGCTCGCATATCGACTTTGAGTACTGTATTGTTTTTCACACACCTGTTTCTGGATGTAGGGTTAGCTCAGATTTCGCAATATATAATACATCATGGTTGTTACTCTGTCTTTCGTAACTCTGTTAGCTTCTGCTTTGCGTGTTGCGTCGAACTTACTAGGTCTGTACGGTTTTTTTCCCGNTGGTTGTTACTGTCTTTCGTAACTCTGTTAGCTTCTGCTTTGCGTGTTGCGTCGAACTTACTAGGTCTGTACGGTTTTTTTCCCGAGCGATCTTTAGTATGAGCAAACGAAGCTGTAGTCGGTTTCTAATGCATTGTTTGCCGGTGTACGGCGGCGGCCCGTGTCCCCATACCCGCAAGGAGCCTGGCATGTGGTGACTCCTGGCGTGGAGAAGGAGAGGGAGCTCCTACCTGTTGGCGACTCGTGCCTTCTACAAGGTCTAGGATCCTCAACTTTTGAGAAACGTCTCGATGATGAATTACGTCATCTCTGGGGGGCGGGGACGAGAGTGCGGAGTAATCTATAGTCCATTCACGGTTACTTCCAACTTTCCTGAAGTCCTGCTAAAGTTCTACTTCCAGAAAATTCTTCCGCCTCATGCTAACAAATCTTAACTGAGTCTAGAAAATTACTCCAAAAGGTGGGCTGACGGGATTCGTGAGCACTCAGTAAGGAGTAGAATGGGTTAAGAATGCGCGGTGAGTAAGAGTACGCACTGTAGTTTTCTAGTGATTGAACGTGACAGTTACAGTGTGTCCAAGATGGCAGTTATTCGGGAGGCNAGAGTACGCACTGTAGTTTTCTAGTGATTGAACGTGACAGTTACAGTGTGTCCAAGATGGCAGTTATTCGGGAGGCATGAAGAAAACGTAGTGGAACCTGTTTGCTGAGAAATAGAGGTAAATTACAAGAAATTCACAATTTTTGTTATTTATTTTGTTGACGGGTTTACTGAGTATCGTTTTATTGTAAACAGAGTTTATGAAGTAGCAGTTATAAATTAAATCTGGTTTTGTGCTGCTTCCATTGATCTATAATATTATAGTGTGCTCCGTAATGGCGCTACGGCAATATAGNAGAGTACGCACTGTAGTTTTCTAGTGATTGAACGTGACAGTTACAGTGTGTCCAAGATGGCAGTTATTCGGGAGGCGTGAAGAAAACGTAGTGGAACCTGTTTGCTGAGAAATAGAGGTAAATGACAAGAAATTCACAATTTTTGTTATTTATTTTGTTGACGGGTTTACTGAGTATCGTTTTATTGTAAACAGAGTTTATGAAGTAGCAGTTATAAACTAAATCTGGTTTTGTGCTGCTTCCATTGATCTATAATATTATAGTGTGCTCCGTAATGGCGCTACGGCAATATAGNCTAAATCTGGTTTTGTGCTGCTTCCATTGATCTATAATATTATAGTGTGCTCCGTAATGGCGCTACGGCAATATAGTGTTTAATTTTATCGTACACTGTGGGGTAAGATAGCGCATATTTATTGGGGCAGGACTGCACATGCGCAGTATTGCCCCATGCATGCGCAGTGTTACCCCACACACAGTAACGTTCGTCTTCGGTGCTGACCCATTGTAACAGTTATTTTGACTGTACTGAAAACAGTGGCGTAACAACTAAGGGAAAATTTGGAGTGCTGTGATATCTTACCTCACTCAATTTCCTAACTGAGCTCCTCCCTCATCAGCAGGCGTGGTGTCTGATTCAGGTTTCATTAGTACGGATCTTTTCCTTCAGTGTCTTCAGCATTTCCAAGACAATGTCCATAGTTGTGCGTAAAACCCGTGTTTGTTGTTGTTGGACAGTCATGCATCACACATTTCTCTCTTGGCAATTGTCTTTTGCAGGAAACATCATGTTCACATGCTGTCTATGCCACCCCACAGCAGTCATATGTCTCAGCCCCTGGTCGTCAAATTACTGTTTATCAGGTGATTTCCATTTTCACAAAGGCCTATGAAAGTGCAGCTACAGTGAGAAATGCTTTGGAAGGTTTCGAAGTGACTGGGGTGTGCTCATTCAATAGAAACATTTTTAGTGGTGATGACTTTCTTCCCTCAAATGTGACAGATAGACCTAAACATATTGATGCTGAGACGAGTGAACACCCCTCTCATAGTGCGGACATTAGAGAATCATCTGAGTAGAGTCTTATTCAAAGTGAGAACCATAAATCAATTGTGGCAAGAATTTCAGCTGAAACATCTGATAAGCCTTCCATTAGCATCGCAGTTGGTGACCTTGAACCATCAGGATACATTTCCGTTAAAGAGATGTCGCCTATTCCACGAGCTAAACATGCACAGTGCCGCCATTGAAAGGGGAAGAAGTCGGAGGTGTTAACTGCATCGCCTTTCAAAACTACACTGGACACTCAGCTAGGCGAGAAAAGTAAGGAATGTAATTCGCAAAGGAAACAAAAACGAATGTGCCCCACGAGAGACAAAAGTATAAAGAATAAACGTCAAAAGCAAGACTACAGTTGTCCTGGTTGTTCTGAGAAGTACGCTGAACTTCGTCCCCCCCCCCCCCNCTCACGCCCGAAGACTTGATTCAGTGTGGACAATGCACAGAATGGTGGCATGAAAAGTGTACATTATATGGAGGAGGGAGTTTCACTTGTGATTTGTATTAGGTTGTAGCACATGCGCATTCTTACCCACCTGTTGGGGCATTCTTACCCTGCACAGCGGGTAAGATTGCGCAATTGCATCACAGTGTTTATTCTGAATTTACTCCGAGAGTATTGTGTGTTAATGTCTCAGAAAATTCATATATGTTTGCAAAGGTTAGAAGTGTGTGTGTGTGTAAATTTTATCATGTTTCATACACCATTACAACATAATAAAAAAATGCCGAACAAAAACTGCGCAGTCTTGTCTAACTTTACTCTAATCATATTTTGTATAAGAACTATTTCTTACTAGGCGTTACCAACACACCTATTTTCTCTCTGTTTTTATTCATATGAATTATAAATTAAATATGTTGTGATGAATAAAAAGAAGTTTAATTAAACCAAATATATGCTACTTTTACTTTAACAGAAGTACGAAACGCTTACGATGCTTAGGAAACAACAAGGCGTGATTTTTCAAACGTTTGATTAAAAAAGTGTGAAGACACCGCGGATAGACTTTAAAAGGAGAGCCGCAGGTATAAGTACAGTCCTCTACCAGCTGAAGAGAGTTGTTGACAGTATTTGGCGAGTGTTCTGGCAGTGCGGAGACGTGTGCCTGAAGCGACTGCTGGGTGTGGCCGGGGTGCTTCTGGACGAGTGATTCACCTGGGCGTCATGGCGGAGGCAGGAGCTAGTGTCAGACTGACACGTCATCTTTAAATGTTCAACCACAGGGGATGGACAAAATAATATGAACACCTGACATATACACAATATGTATTAATTAATAAGGTGTTGGGCCACCATTTGTTTTAGAACAGCTGCAATTCTTCGCGGAATAGATTCGTAGAGTGTCTGAATAGTTTCGAACGGAATGTTGTCCCATTCTTGTACCAAAACATCCACCAATTCCTTCAATGATGTTGGAGTTGGAAATCTGCTCCTCACTCTCTGCTCTGAAACTCCCCATAACGGTTCAATTATGTTGAGGTCTGGCGATTGTGCTCCTCAAACCAAGACTGAACCTTTTTGGCTGTGTGTAAGGGCGCATTATCATATTGGAATATGGCAGTGTTTGGCAGCAATATGCTAGTCATGGTAAGAACTTCATCATTGAGGATGTTGAGATATTCATTCGCAGTAATCCGGCCAGTGATGTGAATGAGAGGACCAGCTGAATATCACGATATAGCCGCCCAAATCATAACGGAACCTCCCCCATGCTTGACTGTAGGAAGCAGGCAGTCCGGATCGTAGGCTTCTTTTGGGGTTCTCCATACATAAACCCGGCCGTTTGTAGGAAACAATGTAAACGATGATTCATCGGACCATACCACATTCTTCCAATCACCAAGTGTGCAGGTTTTATGATCGTGGCACCACTTCTTTCGCAGCTTAGCGTTGGCTTCCGTTATAAAGGATTTCGCAATTGCAGCCCTTCCATGAATGTTAGCTTTGTGGAGCTCCCGCCGTACTGTTTTTGTCGAAACAGTATTACTCAAGTGAGTGTTGAGTTCTGCTGTCACTTTTGCCACGGTAGTTTTATGTTGTCTGGCCACAATTATTTTTAATGTTTGTCGGTCTCTTGTCAGTCAACTTTGGGTTTCGCCCACTATTCCTCTTCGCCGATGATGTTTTACCATGTTTTGTGTACGCTGTCATTACCGTGGATACTGTCGCTCGTGAAACGTTAAACAATTCAGCTGTTTTAGCCACAGACGCTCCCGCTAACCGAGCACCAACGATTTGCCCTCTTTCGAAGTCTGAGAGAAAACACGTTTCACTGATCGCTTGTTTTAACCGTCACAGAACAAAGCGTATAATACACTGAAATATAACCTACATGACTTGGCACGCAAACTGTGCAATATATACGCGTCGCATTATTTACACGGTTCGTCACAACGGTTGTACGTTGTTTTACATGTATATTGCATGGTGTTCATATTATTTTGTCCATCTCCTGTATAAGAAATACTGAGAAATTGTTTATTTGCTTTGAGGACCGTTGGATAGCGATCCCGCCACGAGCCGGGCCACACCCGGGCAAATGTAACTCTATTATTTGTTGATGCGAACATTTATAGGCACTACGAAAATCTGCAAAAGTATATTTTTCCCCCTTAAATTTTTTAAGTTTGTCTATCTTAAAAGGCGATAAAGTTTTGAAAACTGTACAGAGGTATGTCTCCTTTTTTTTTTTTTGTGTACAGTGAATTCTCAGTTTTCACACACTGTACTGTTTCGGCACCAATAACATTTGATGAAATGACACCCAGTTTAAACGTTTTTCCAGTCAACCGCTAACCTTCGCAAAAAAAAAAAACTCGTTGCCTTTCCAATTTCTTCCCGTCTACTCACACGTCGCGTTACTTTCGAGTAAATGTACCTGGAATTGTTTCCGTTATTCGACGAGACACAGAAGCGAGTGCATCTACACGCAAGCTTTTGAAATGATGTGCAGTGTTACCGTTGTACCTCTGTAACTGTAGGACTTAATGCTGTGACCCTAACATTTGATATTTGTAAAGTTTGTAGCAGAGATCAATGCAGGGCCCTGTGAAAGTTTTGAGTGTTTCTGATCACTAAATTTTGCGATAAGGCAATTTAAAAAGGCAGTTGTAAGCTACTGTATATCAAAGAGTACGGAAATAGTATTTATAACTTGAGTCTTTTCTTGAAAGTAGATGTACCTCATCTAAAGTGTATTTTCTTGTCGTAGATCAGTACATACGACGCACGTAAAGTAGTTTCGTGAAAAAAAGAAACTTGCATTTCAAACACTCTGCAACACGGTTAAAGCTAAAGCTCCATGTGCACTTGCTCCAACAAGTATTGGCACATCCCATGTTGTAATATTGGGCTCAATGTAAGAATATTTAACATGCAAAATATACATGTAGATAGAGATACGGCAGGTACACAATGTTACGTACGACAGTATGCAGGGACACGATAAACGAGCTCTTAAGAAATGAATATGCGGTATTAGAATCGCCAAATAAGTATTGACACAAAGGAGCCTTCGTACTGTTTGGTCGAGTAAACATTATCTGTTTCATTGCTGGCTTGTTTACCAGTCTGTCTGAAGGTAGATGTGGTGGTGCTCAGTACTGTCAACATGGTAGCAAAGAAAGGAGAACATTCACCCTCCGTTCGAGAGAACGTTGTGTTGCTGCACTCACACGGCAGAAGTTACAGAGAGATCGGTAGAATGCTTTCTATCAGCTTCTACACTGTACTATCTATAATACACAAATATAAGGAACAAGTATCTACACGAAACAAACCCAGATCAGGGCGCCCACGAATACTCGCACATCGAGAAAGACGCCGTATCATACATTTAGTCCAAAATGAAGCTACAAGAAGTGCTGCCTCGTTAGATGCGGACGGTGCTACAACTTAACAAGACTATAAGTTCACAGAGAGTAATTAATATCTTGAACAGTGCAGATATTCATGGCAGATCCCCTCGAAAGAAGCCATATATTTCGAAGGTGAACAGAAAGAAACTCCTTGCTTTTGCCAAGAAATTGTGTAGAAAAACCACTGGAATTCTCGGACACTGTCATATCTCAGACGAGTCCAAGTTCAACGTGGTTTGGTTCTAACGAGCGAAAGAAAGCGTGGCGAAAACTGAACACCGAATTACACCACCACCACACACTGCCAACAGTAAAGCATGGTGGTGGACTTGTTATGGTTTGGGGGTGCATGGCATCCTCGGGAGTTGGAGATGGCCTTTATTGAAGGAAATACGGATCAGTTCAAATAGATTGGTGTGTTGCGGGATAATTTGTCCAACAGTATACACAAGCTCGGCTTGGATGGGGTCTTCAGTTTCCAACAGGATAACGACCCCTAACGCACTGCATTAAAAACTCGCGAGTGGCTACTATATAGGATGAGTATAAAAGAATACCCCAACTTGGAAGGTCTATAATATCAAAACCCAAAAACCCTACAATCTTGGTTTACAAATCAAATGAACCATGCAACTCTGATGTTTCTTTACCATATATTCATAAATGTTCAATGAGACCACCACTAGCGGCCCGAACGACATCTACGCGATAATCAAACTCGTTCCACACTCTTGTCAGCATGTCCGGTGTTACGGTTTAGATGGCGTCCTTAATTCTCATTTTGAGGTTGTCAATGTTAGCCGGCAATGGTGGACGATACACTCGATCCTTTATGTACTCTCATAGATAAAAATCGCACGGGGTAAGATCCGGGCTTCTTGGGGACCAGTGATGAAGAGCCTGGTCACCAGCTGCTCGTCGACCAATCCAGCGTTGTGGTAACGTCTCGTTCAGGTATCTGCGAACAGCTAGGTGCCAATGGGGTGGCGCACCATCCTGCTGGAAAATGAAGTCCCCGCCGCCTCTTCTGACTGAGAAAACAACCACTCTGTAAGCATTTCCAAATAAGGGATTCCAGTAACAGTGGGCTCGTGAAAAAGAAAGGGCCGAAAACAGTATCATTGGATACAGCGCCTAACACGTTCACTTTGGCGGAAGCGTGCTGGTGTTCGGTGGTTTCATGTGGAGGCTCCTGACCCCAAATCCGCACGTTGTGCCAGTTAACCTTACCATTTGTATGGAATGTTGCTTCATCGCTAAAAACCAGCTTAGACATGAAGGCATCGTATACCTCGTTCTGGGCACATAAAGGAAACATCAGACCGTCCCCTTCACATTGACGTGTTGAATGCGAGCTCGCTTCCCCGTCACCACCTCAAACCGACTGTTACGAACGCCATCCACACCGTAACACCGGACATGCTGACAAGAGCATGGAACGAATTTGATTATCGCGTAGATGTCGTTCGGACCGCTTATGGTGGTCATATGGAACATTTCTGAATGTATGGGAAACAAACTTCACGGTTCCGCGGTTCATTTGATTGGTCAATCAAGGTTGTAGGTTGTTGGGTTTTGATATTATAGACCTTCAAAAATGGGGTATTATTTTATACTCATTCTGTATAATGCCCCCTGACGACTTCTTACTCCGCCACAGAGCCCGGATTTGAATCCTATTGAGCAGTTGTGGGATCATCTTGGAAGGAATCAGGCAAAGTGCTGCCCGTCTGGCAAATGAGAGCTTAAGAGGGTTCTCGAGGGTGGATGGTCGGAAATTTGCCCATAAACGACGAAAACGTCTGGAAGCTGTCGTATATGGATCTGAATCACAGAGACCTAGCGTCTGTAGGGATATACTGTGCCAATACTTATTTTGCATTGAAAAAGTGTACTGGTTTGTGCAACTACTTTTTTTTTTGCTGTGATTTCCGTGTAATATAATGTTTGTTGTACTTTATATTATAGAATACACATTATTTTCTTTCTCGGTTCCTTCATACAAATATTATGGGGAAAACATCGAGTTTGGCAATATTTTTTGGAGTAAGTGTATGTAGTCTTCAAGTTAAGTTAAATGCACCAGTCATAAGTTAGATTGGAGGCTCCGGAACTCTTGAATTTTTTAAAAAANGGAAGTGTGTGACTGATGCGAAGCTTTGGTGTAGTACTCGTTTAGGCGGCCTTCAGAATAAAATTAGATCTGGTGTTGACGTTCACAAATGCAGACATTCAATGCTATTTCCTTCGCAGTTTTTCTTCAAGGTTAAGGTATGTTGACTTATTCCATTGTACCCTGGCTCTGCTTCCATTACTATTGTTTCTTGGGGCTGTGTATGTCCATACTCCCGTGTAGCTCTACTTAGTTAAAAATCTCATTAGGGATGTTTGTATTCAAGCCACTCGGGAACTTTTCCGCAGTTTAACGTTTAGTAACTGGGCAATTTGAGGCTTTCGAAGGAAGAGATCAAGTGGTATAGTAATTGACTTTAACGGATGTAAGTTTCCTTGCTTCGTTTTGTGGTCTTTTGTGAACCGTAAGTAGGGTATGAAGCTCATCGGCAGGTCACTCGTGGTTGTCGCTTGTTAAGGGATCCAAGCAGATGCGTGTCGTAATGATGTAATGGGCCAACCTTTAACCGGCAGTGCATGCTTTGAATGCAGAGGCCGCGTGTCGTGAACGGTGCTCGATGACACAATGGTGACACGGGTGTAGGCAGGGGAAGTGGATATCTTACGACATTCACCAACGTCTGAAGTATCTGGCCGGTAATACTGAAGTAGCGATATTCGTACGTAGCTGTTTGTATCAACTAATTTTCCACTGGTACTTTTTGAATGATTGGATAAAATATACACACACACTGCATATAGCCTAAGTGTGTTCCAGAAGGGTGTAGCTGAAGCTGACGTTTATTGCTAGAAACACGTTAAGACATAGATATGCATTCTCTCTGTTACCCAACTTTGCTGGATGCACTTCAGTCAATGTTTCCGTTAAAACATACAGATCTGGACATAAGTATGCGTACAATTACAAGTACAAAGAGGAAAAGTATTTTTGCGTGATCCACGAACAAATAAATATAATTGCATCTCTTAGATATTATAAATTATAACCGGTAGATATATATTAGTATGATAGGCATAACATTATTTATGTTTTTCTTACCGGAAGTATTTTAGCTGTTGTGCTCGTCATCGACCCCATGATAGTAAAGTCATTAATCGCTTGCAAACAGTAGGTATCGGGAAATTCACTAGTCCCGGTGAATGCTAAGATGAAATCATAAATGTATATATATATATATATATATATATATTAAATTAGGCAAAAGTTCTGTGGTGGTCTGCCAAGTGCTGTCTACACCCCCACCCCACTNGTAGGTATCGGGAAATTCACTAGTCCCGGTGAATGCTAAGATGAAATCATAAATGTATATATATATATATATTAAATTAGGCAAAAGTTCTGTGGTGGTCTGCCAAGTGCTGTCTACACCCCCACCCCACTATATATACAGAATGTTCCTAACATAGACATCCAAATTGAAGCAGATGGTAGAGGGGTTTAGTACTAACAAAAAAATGTTTAGTACATTTAAAAGTTACAAGTTTTTTGCGACTTTTTGACCTACTCTGCACACTGCGCTAAGAATATCATGGTGACAAAAGTACTTGTCCCAGTGAAGTGACGCTTATACAAATGGTAGATGACTAGTGAACCCATTTTACCAAACACCATTCGCGTCATTCTCATTACAGCGAAGTGAAACATAAGTTTTGCAGAATTTATGTCTTGTCCAGATATTTGTCACGATTTTATTTACATTTAAAAAATAATACTCTACTGCATAACCTAATTCCTGCTGGTGGAAATACTACCATATAGCGTGCCTTATTAGAAGCACTAATCATAATCAGCCATAAGCCTACTGATATGTGCAAACATGAAAACATCGTTAGTATACAGAATATTCAATAATTATAAACTGACTTTACAGCAATGTTACGTACGTGGAAAGGTTTCAGCTCTCGCAGATAATGACGTTTGACTTTAGAAGTAAACACAATGGAATGGAAGAGACAGTGCATTTGTCCTTGGCTTTGGTTCACTAGTTATGAAATATTTAAGAATGAAGGTAGAACAATAACTTGAAAGTAATTTGTCCGAAGACATTTATTTCCATGTTAATAACATATGTTAAAATGTCTCCCCTTTATCTGTACACACAACCTGCACCACCTATAAAATTGCTACGTAATGATTGGCATCCACTAACATTCATTGTTATAATATTTTCAGCTTCTGCTTCAGTTCCCGCTTGCATAAACTGTTTCTTTGAAGAACTCCCACACAAATAAGTAAATCGGGTTCAAATCTGATGATTGTAGCTGCCACGCTATTGTTCCGCCATGTCCAATCCATTTATCAGGGAATGTAGTGTTTAAATGCTGCCTCATTAGCACTGTGCAATGGCATGGAACACCATTATTCTGAAACCACTTTGCTCGGACAATTACTTTTGTCACCTATAATGTGTAGTACGTCCAAAAAATTAAAAGAAAAAAAATTGTAACTTTGAAATGGTCCAGAATCGGACCACACATGTATTGGACTTTGTTTTGTTTGTATTGAGCCCCTCTACCATCTGCTTCAGTTTGGAAGTCTATATTCGGAACATTCTGTATTATATATATCGTATACGTGCCTACACATTGAAGTATTAATGAACCCCGCTACACACATTGCAAATAATTTGTACACCATGAAGAAACTGTTGCAACCGTACGAAGTTCTGTTAGTATGATGGCACAGACAAAATTAAGAAGAGATTAAAGTTACATTGTTCGAGGACAATGTTCCACCCACATGTGGCACATGAGAAGAGGGCACATTTAGCACCTCGTCAGACCACCTTGTGCCTGGATACATGGGTAGAGATCATCGGGCTTGGAATAAAATTCCATGTTATCCTGCAGCTACATCCACATCGTTGTCGCAATTTATGCTCCAAATCACGAAAACTCTGACATGGACGAAGCTGGCTACCCATCTGGCTTCACAAGTGTTGATGGGCTACAAATCAGGTGATCAAGCAGGTCACTGCAGTGTTGAAACATGGTGCAAACACCATTGGGAAATGTCAGCTGTGAAGGGTGAGCATTGAATTCCTGAAAACTGGCTCCTGGGCACTTGGCCAACGAACATGGAGCGTGGGGCTGCAGGATGCCTTCAGCATACCTCTGTGCGCATTGGTACCCTCGTATCACTCCTATCCACGAAACTTTATTTCTCANGCTGCAGGATGCCTTCAGCATACCTCTGTGCGCATTGGTACCCTCGTATCACTCCAATCCACGAAACTTTATTTCTCACGTGCAGTCCTCCAGACACTGGTGCAGTGGTCGCCGTCCCCAAATAAAAGCTGACACCTCTGCTATCAGACTATTTTCTGGTAGATATGGTGCTCTAGTGAAACTGGCACAAGAAAACCACTTGCTCTGTTTTTGCCTTTCCGACAAAGACAGTTGCCCGCTAGTCATCCAGAACGATTCTACTGTGCATGGGTACTTTTGTGTGTCCGTTGCTCTCAGCATGGCTTGACTGCGAATTCAAAAGTTCCGAAGTTAGGCACGCAATCCTCCATAACTCTCGCAGTTCTAATATTTGGCCCCTCTCAAACCTTACCACATGATCGTACGGTTTTCTTGTCTAATTTATCGGCATGACTCTCCCTTTCTCATTTGTGCGTCGTATCACAGGCTTGTTCCGAGGACTGCTTATATACAGCACAAGAAGAGCGACGACAGTGCTGTCACACGGTCTATGTGAATGCTTCATTGCAAGGGAAAGTTAAATAATCTGCATATCATCCCTCAGTGTACCTGTTTACCAATTTTCACTGTTCCAGAACAATGTTTGCAGGAAGCGCAATAATTACGGTAGTGTGTGTTATGTGCATATGACTTGTATTCAAACCTATACGGCTTAGTCGGAAGCATCCATGGAGTCTCTTGGTTGTCACGATCTGGTTTCGTATCAACAGTCTAAGTAAGGAATCAGTTAATGTGTTGTAAGATACACAAATTAGAGTTCTTAACCCTCGTGTTGCATTTAGTAGTACATGATTTATGCATGCATGTGTGCGAGTTTAATTTTATACATATGCTGATCTCGTTAACAATAAAAGTGATAGTTAATTTTTTACAGACTGAGCCATGCGAATTTTACCTACGAAGTTAGGAAAAATTAACCATCAGTTGAGACAAAATTATCTGCTTTAATAAGAAATACAGTTCTTGGTATTGACAATGCCAGTTCTATATTTCCTGTTAATGATGAAAACAAAGGGGTTGGAACGAGGTAAAAGAAGACTAGTTCGATGAAGTGACTATTCGTATGACTTGGCTAGTAGAGATACACTTTTTACGTACATGAACCGCATGGCAGGTACGGGTAAACACTGAAGACCTTAATAGCCAAGGAGTTTATAATAGAGCAGGATCTTCAGCCATCAAGTTTTGACACTGTGCAGCCGATTCTCTTCCATGCTTAAATTTTTCGTTCATCAAAATAGCTGTCACGATACGATTCACCTTAACTTGTGTTTCCCAAGGTATGACGAATGCCATCATAATTTCACTTAATTGTCGTATTACAGAAACTTTATGAAGATGGAAAATTTAGTCCACTTGAAAAGGGCTAGATAGTTGTTACAAAAACAGTTCTAAATTTGTTCCAATTTCCTGGGGTATCTGTTTCCACGAAAGGCTAAAATCGTCGGATTTGGCATGTGCTATAACTGGGAAATACACCTACTATAAAAATATGATTAATGCTTTAAATTACAGAGCGTGCAAAATTGGCAAACATTGTCATGCAGCAGGTGACATTGAACTGCAAGTTATACTAATATATACATGAAATTGGTTTGTCGCTTAGGTTGTTACTGTATAGTTATCCATGAAGTAATAAAAGTTCCGAATTAGTGGCTGGCGCCGTCATACGCTTTATGCAGCAGTTTACTCCTGTGAGTGTGTGCTTTTTCAAGCTGCCCCATGATACGAATGTAATTGTACAGAAAGTTTTGATAGCTTCGGGCCCCTTATATCCTCTCAAATTATGTGATATTTGATACGGACGTATGGTGGTGTATGAGAAACATGTTATTGTAGGAAGTACGAAAGTTGTCTTTAGCTTTGGGGCATGCCTGTCCTACATACTGTCTCCATGTAACGGAAAGTACTGATGGACGCCGGGAGTCTTGCTTCAAATTGCCGCAGATTTGTTGTTTTCGAACCCCAAGCTGCGCCACGGATGGTCTTCAACAGCTCTCCTTCGACGCAGTCTGCGAGTACGTGCTGCTAGGTGCCTAAAATCCCGCAACAACACCGTCTAGAGCTCTAGTATAGTCAGATGCATTGCTACAAATGCTGAAGCTAGAGAACATGCAATCGGCCTTCTGGCGCAAGTGCAACGCACGGAGAGTGTGTTGCCGCCACTTTTGTTCCTTCATAAACATCTAGGTAATAACGAATGTATTCGACTCTTACTATGCAATAACGAATTTTTTACATGATATGCTTTACAGGTTTCTAGTCTAAAAACTATTTTATCCTATTACTAGTAATGCCACATGATAATTTTGCTACTGCACAACAACATATAGTCGGCATGCCATAAATGGCATGTAAGCTTGCTGATAATGTTTCTTCAGTAATAAAGAACAATTGGCGTACCACAAAAGGGCCGTACGTATGCTGCTATTATGTCCCCAACAGTAAGCAACAGTTGCCATGCCATATGTGGCCCATTAGCATGCTACTAATACATCCGCGGCAGTGACCGTTAGTTGCCATGAGTGGCCCACAAGTTTGCTGCTTGTATGTCCCAGAAGTAAACAGCAGTTGGCATGTCATAAGCGACCCATTAGCATGCTACTAATATATCCGCGGCAGTAAGTTACAGTTGGTTTACCATGAGTGGACCACACCGTTCCTGCTTTTATGTCCCCAGCAGCAAACCACAGTTGGCTATCCGTAAATGGCCCATGAACATGACTGCTAATATTCTTCCAGTATTGAGTAACAGTTAGCATTTCCTTTGTAATCTACTTGTGGGGCATCTGTTGAAATCTAACAATCATCATGAGATCATTGGCCCATATTACGATTATTTAAAAAAATAGTTACTATCACATTTGTTTATATGTCCTGATTGTCAACTATATAAGAATTGCTGACAGTCATAAATGCGAACGTTTGTCACCACTGTCAACAGTTGGCCAACTGTTAACTGCTTGTTTGCTACTTTGGCGAGGTTCCCGCGACGAAGACTCTACGTGTTTGAAGCCTTCCGCCGAAGATTAACCGCGCCAAGTAAAGTTTGTCGTCCAGTGCGAGATGCGGAGGGAATCCTGAACACCGCACAAGGCGTGTTATCTGTACAGAGTTTATCTAAACTATTGTAACAAACTTCGGGAGGTGATTCCTGGGATCAAAACAATCAAAAATGTTCCTTGAACATTTGTCCTACAACGCGTTATTATGAGTTACATGACGTACATTGGCCCCAACATAGGCGATGCTGAAAGTGTCCGCTATGGGCAGCAATGCATGCATGGAAAAGTTTCATCATGGACTGGCGAAGCTGCTCGAAGACACTTGGGTCAAGTCGAACAGCTGCAAAAGCGTTATTGATACGCTGTTCCAAGTCGTTTATGTCGTTGTCCGGCGTAGCATACACAACACTTTTAATGTGTCCACACAGCTAATAGTTCAGTGGATTAAGGTCAGGAGACCGGGAATGCCAATACACTGGACCGCTACGCCCGATCCAACATAACAGAGAACGTGGCGGTAGTGATACATGTTACCACAATGTGAAACACCTGTAACTAAATAACAATGCTTTTGGAACGTATGTTCATACCACCATTTTTGCTTGCTTTGA
The DNA here is from genome assembly GCA_002778355.1 of Clitarchus hookeri. Taxonomy (NCBI): domain Eukaryota; kingdom Metazoa; phylum Arthropoda; class Insecta; order Phasmatodea; family Phasmatidae; genus Clitarchus; species Clitarchus hookeri. Next base: position 230,106 of record NQII01000225.1, on the reverse strand, counting down.
TACCAGGAATCACTTCACTATATATGACAGGCCTCCCAGCCAAGTATTATGCATGTTACATAAAGTTTTCACACCATTTCATGTATGTGCATTCGGTATGAATTAACACGAAGACAGTAGATGTTGTCACGAGTCTCATCGGTGAATTTTGCAGGAAATGGCAGGCAAGTGAGATTTCCACACGCCTGTAAGGTAAGATTTCCAAGAAATGGTACCATGAATGCCCACAACGTAATACATGTGGTGTGACAATCTCAGTTATACATGGCCGAACTCGTTCCAACACACATTTGCTGTAGGCATTAGCACTGGTATTCTTGACATCCTGTAAATTGGCCCGTTTCTGACGAAATTCAGATGTGGAAGTAACCAGTACCAAAAATCCGAAGATGAAATATTGCTCCATTTGCAGGAAAACATGCTACATCAAAAACTTTAAAATATGTATAACATGGCGGTGCGCTAGCCGCAACACTTCACGTTCTTGTGCTTGACTAATGGTTATAACAAGTAAAATTTTTTATTTAAATTTCCTCTTCCATAAGGTATACCGAACCACCTAATTGATTTTATGACCAATATTTCATGCATTTTACAAGTAAAGTACACCAATTACGTGGTCAATGCGCGGTTATTTCAATCACAGTTGTATCCGCCCTATCAGTAGGGGTAGCGAGGCCATTCAGGGATGCTAGGGAGTCATCAGTGGTCTAAGTGTCATTCGAATAACCTTTAAACGGGTGTCTGAGAGATGCACACTAATAGTCGGCACTCTTTAACCTGGGGAAACAGATCATCCTCCCTCCCCACTCCCCTCGGGGAGGTGTGTTGTGGTTGGCTGACGGGTTCTCCCACCCCTTCTGAGGTGTGCTGTGATTGGCTGTTGCTTGTGGATGTACCCTTTTGGTGGATAAAGCGCCCAAGTGACATTTGCAGGACGTTTAAGTGTTTCGAGGAAGTCTGGAGGGCGAGAGGCTAGGGGCAAGGTAAGGAGGGTGTAGGGTTGGACCAGGATGGTTGAGGAGTCGGTCGGTCCTTTGTTCGAGACCCGTAGAGAGTAACTGGATGTAATTAGACATAATTGCATAATGTTTAATCGCATAATGAGAAATTACATAACAAACAATTAAGAGTACCGAGAGTAAGTACATGCACCGAGACTAATGTACCAAGAGGGTAATTACACACTAAGTACTCGTGTTTACGCATCGGCTGCCGAAACACAACTGACGAGGTTGATGAGGCACCCTTTGGTTTGACTTTCGTCAGAGTAATTACACACTAAGTGCATGTCCTACCCTGAACACTGCTCAAACGCAACTGAGTCGTGAATCGCTAATATGTTTGCGTTATACGTCCGCCATATTGGTTGGTTTTGATTACTGCCATGGGTAAGTGAAGCAAAATTGCATTTATACTGGTCTACTACCTGATTCGATTCCCATCAAAGATAAGTAAACTGTAAATATATTTATACAGGACCAGTCCTTGGTCCGAATCCCGTCGAGGGTAAAGAAAACATAAATATATTTATACTGACCTAAACCTTGCTTCGATTCCCATCGAGGGTAATTAATGCGTAAGTACATTTGTGTTGGGTTAGTCCTTGGTTCGAATCCCGACAAGGTTAAAGCATAATTACATTTATACTGTCATAATCCTTGGCTTTAATCCTGGCGAGGGTAAATACATGTGTACCGGTTTTGACCTCGGTTGGAATCCTGGCGAGGGTAAGTAATCGTAATTAAAGCATAATTACAAAGGGTAATGATATTTGAGCAACTAATTACACATCTAACCTCTATGGAGCCAATGCCATATTGAACCCCATCACAGAGTTATGACCCCAAAAAATAATTCGAAGTAATTGTGCATCAAGTGTAAATACATATAGATATAGGGAGAAAGTACACAACCGAACAGCTTGGACCCTAGATGCAGACTGATTATAAAACACTAATAACCTTTGTTTAAACACCTGCCATCTTTGTAAAATAAGAGGGAAACTTTTTAAATAGTAATATAGTCTTTGCCAAACATTTCATTAAAGCGATTTGATTGTAATCCTAATTATAAAGAACACTTTAAATATAAGTATTTTGTTTAAATAACACCCTTTCAACCACGCTAGTATCGTGTCGGAATATTTAACCAAGAATAAATCCCAAGGAACTCACATGCTTGCTTGCGGACAGATGGTGCACATTTTGAATAGCTTATGTGAGACGTTAAACATGAATGTAGTGAACTGCATTAACGATATTCAGTAATTCCAATTTGTGTTTTTATTGCATTTACGTCCCCGTAAATCTGAAATGGGGCAGCATAGCCTACTTGTGTAAGACATTTTTTGTTGCTAATGATCTGTGGAACACGCTGCCGAAGTATGACGGTTGAGTCGCGGAACATACTGTATGTCGCTCAACAAAGTATTAGGGTTGCGATCAGGGTTAGTGAACATTCCATAGAATTGTGTGTACACGGAACACAATCATAAGAAAAATGAGTGGCGTATTACATGCAACATTTCTGTGGTGCTAAAATGATTATATATATAATGCATTTAGTTTATTCCCGCATAATAAAAACATTACAATTTTTCATAAATAAAGGTAAGTAGAAAACATTTTACGCTACTACTTCTCGAATAACCTCATCGTCTCAAGCAGAATATAGGAGTATCCCTTAATATGTTAAAACGTTGCGCCCAGTGTAATCTGTCCTGCTTAGAAGAATAAGTGCACATAATCACTGAAAGCTATGTTAAATAGTGTTAATACAAGACTACATAAAACTAAACATTGCATGTTCAGCATTGCATACAAGACTTACCACTGCGAGAACTGCAACAAGGTGTTTACCTGCAATGATAGCTTGAAGTGACAAAACAAGAAACGTAGAGACAATGTTCGTTGTTCATTATGAAGTGTGTGTACGTACTGTGGCAATCACGTATACAGAGCATGATGTATGTGTAGATAGTTAAAACCCTTAAAACTCCGCAGCTGTACTGCATGTATGTTCATCGCAAATACTCGTAGTCTACCAGACATTTATAAATATATACCAGTAGATACATTCTTAGGCTATGGCAATAAAAAAAAAAATAAAACAAAGTCGTTTTGTTTTTAATGTTTGTATTTATTCATATTCGTAACCAATTCTCTCTCTCACTCTCTCACTCTCTCACTCACTCACGTCATTCAATGCAGCCTCTAGCATAGAGTTCATCAATAATCGAATATCTCTCTTCACTAACAGAAAGATATCCTCTTTGTTGCAATGGAACCAACACCTGCAGTCTATCAACCAAGTCGATGGGGCCTTCAGAAATTAAGGAGCTAGACTTCACGACACTCTTTGCAGAAGGTTCGCGATACATGTCTACATGTATGTTCTTTCGTGATGAGTAGGTTGTGAGATACCTCTGGACCAGAGTTGACGTTTCTTCTGCCCCAACTTCAAGTAGCCCTTATCTTCAGCAACACGTTTACGCTTTTGCTTTGCAGATGTCGCTTCAGCATTAGTAGAATATGTGCATTTCACAGCATCACCAACAGTCTTGGAAGTCACATTTTCGTTCTCACTCTCCTGGATAGTTGTATGTATGTTGTATAAAACTTCTGAAGGTTCGTATAGATCGCGCTTTCCATACTGCATGTCTGCAATACTCATATTCCCTTCATCACATACTGTGTTTTGGAACATGACGCAGACCAGAACAATGTTATGGGTGCTCGAATCAATATCAGTTTACACAACGAATCAGCAAGAAGGCTACCCATAACCTTGTCTTGCGCCAATAAGTTCAACACATGATTTCTCGAGCCAAGCAAAGGCGCATTACCTTTACACATACCAGTATGTCTCTTTCGATTTTCGCATCTACCAAATGCTGCACCAGAAATATCATGTTAGTATTCTGGAGGTCGGTTTCTTTGAACATTCGCTCTGTTCATGGCGACGTTGATTACAACTTTTACAAAAGGTTTTGCTACAGTAACTGCATTGTTTTCCATGTAATTGTTGAACACTTGGTGAAGGTTTGCATGTATTCATACAGGACATACTCGATTACACATCCTCACTGTTCATCATCATCTTCAACCATCTTCTCCAGACTGCGAGAGGTATGCTACGACCAGCTACTCTCTGTAGTCCAAGCAGGCAAGCTTTCAGGGCGAAATTCCTATCGTTCTAATCTTTCTCAAGGCGAAAAAGTAGGAATGTTAAACATGTGTGTTTTATCAAGAGCGACCGCGTGCTATCTCGCTCGGTGCTAAAATACAAGTGATAGCAGAAAATGGCAGGCAGTCTTCAAACCACAGCATTTCCGATTGTTGAAAGTACATTATTCAAAACTAAATAATGCACATTTTACGGTTATTCAGGCGACACAAAATGTATTTTTCTATGATAAATGCGTTCGGCTTTTATTTCCAATGTCATGGAAAAACTTGGAAAATACGATTATTCAGGCTTTCCTGGAAATCACTGTGATGCAGTTGGCTTACTTAAAACAATTCGCTAATTGTGTGTGTTCTGTCCGCAGTTATATACAGTATATGTGTACTGTATCCAGCCTCCTTGATTGTGCATCTACCGAGCGATTATTTTTCGTGAGCCACAAGAAATAAACAGTTATAGAGAATGCACTGAGGAGCAGAGCGGCATTCACAAAGCATTTTTAAGTTTCCGACATATGTTAGAAGTTATAAAATGGGGGTTTAAACGCAGCGTCATGACCGAGAGCCAGGGAGCCAGGCTGCCATCTTAGCAGCCAGTAATAAAACCACCTAATCTTGCATTCCATTGCGATGGCGGCCATTTTGTTTTTAAAATTTTCCAACATTTTGGAAAACTCTTTAAAATGTTCTAATTTTCAAAACTTTTTAATTTTTCTTTCAAAAGTTTCAAATTTTTTCTAGAAAATTCCCGGGTGTTGTGCAACATAGCCCCAGGCTGTGGATCCCTAAGACAACGCCCAAACTTTATGAAATAGCCTCAGGCGTTTTCCAACAGATGCCCACCACGCCACCATGACATAGCCTCGGGCTACGGGACTTTACGAGTTTTTATACAATTCCGACGGGGGCCGCTGTGACGTATTGGATAGAGGGCATGTTATACTTCGCGCTCTTGCGTTCACAGGGGAGGGATACTGCAGTGGCTGAGTGGATAGACGTAGCCTCAGGCGTGTCCCCAAGAGAGACGCCCGCCACGCTGCCATGACATAGCCTCAGGCACCCATGTCCTTTCAAAAACGCCCATAGCCGCAGGCCACGCGTGATTTTGGGAAATATGTTACAAATATTGTTACGTCCCAGGCGGCGTCCTCGAGAAATGGCTTGGGCAAGAAGTATTTCAAAAACTTGTTTTTGAATAATTTCCGTTTTATAGCCCTTTATGGCCCTTGCAACTTCCTCACGAAAATGACAGTTTCGTAAAAATGCGACAGCACGCACATATAGTCTTGGGCAACGTGGGGGAAGTAGTAGTAATTCAAAAACATGTTAAAAATAATCGTTCATATTCCGTTATGGCCCCAGGCCCCGGTCATCACGCACACCC
>NQII01000225.1:209349-221839 GCA_002778355.1 Clitarchus hookeri | reverse complement strand
CCAGGCAGCCCCCCCCCCTTAAAAGGCCAGGCGGCCCAGGTAAGCTAGAACATAGCAAACATAAAATACCTGTGCGTATGTATTATATGTACTAAACATTCATACAATTTTTTTTTTTATTTGGTTTTTAATTTGGTTTTTATTATTTTTATTTGGTTTTTTTATTCATTCATACATCCATTTACACTGATACATACGCACATTAAAACAAAACATTCTTTGCAGCATCTGCAAGGTCATAAAATATGGCACTAGATATATAAGGGATAAATATAGGAATAACACAGGTTAATATAGAATATTGGGTATACAGCTCGTGATTAAATAATTTTTAAGGCCGGAAGTGGCACTGTCATAAATATATACAAACAAATAAAATATAGTAGTGAGTATATGAGTGTAAGCTAATGATTATATATAAAAATGTACAAACTGCCCCCTCAGGCAGCGTCACCTTAGTCACGTTCCAGGAGGGAGGAGAAGCGCTTTGGGTCGTCTTCGCCTCCACACCAGCCTTTCATCATAATCCCCCAGCTCACGAACCAGGGGGTTTTCGCTCGTCGGGATATTCTTGTACAGCTCTGTGGCCAGTTGGTGTATGTGTTGTGTAAAAGTGTCAATTTTAAGCTCCTTGTGTATTTGTTCATTGCGTGTGTACCTGGGTGAATTTACTATGATGCGGAGGACCCTGTTCTGGAAGCACTGAAGTTTTCTGAGGTGACAGCCCGAGGCTGTACCCCAGACGGATGATGCGTAGGTGAGGATGGGACGAATGAGTGATTTAAAAATGATAACTCCATTACGTGTACGAAGTGAACTATGGCGGTGAATTAGTGGAAACAGTTGCCTTAGCCGAGAGTTGGCTTTGGCAAGCTGAGTATGGATGTGGTGTTTCCAGCTTAGGATCCTGTCCATTATTACACCCAGGTATTTTACCTTGTCTTTAAATTCTATAGGCTGACCACAGAACTGCAGTGTAGTCGTGGGGTTAAGGCGCTTGCGGTCAAAGACGATGACTTCTGTCTTCACAGCATTGGCCTTAATCCGCCATTTTGCCAGCCAGGGCTCTATGTCATCCAGGGCAGCCTGGACATGACTTATGGCCCGATCTCTGTTCATCGATGACGCGAAGATGATGGTGTCGTCCGCATAACATCCTATACGAGCCTCTCCAGCTCGTGGCATGTCGTTGATGTATATGTTGAACAGGATCGGGCCAAGGATGCTGCCCTGGGGAACTCCTGCTGTTGCCTGGCAGATCGTGGATTTTTCACCGTCGAGACTGACATGAAATGAGCGGGATGTCAGATATGAAGCAATGAATCGAATGATGTAGGGCGGAAAGCTATATTGGTGAAGTTTGTAGAGCAGACCAGGATGATAGACCCTGTCGAACGCCTTTTCTATGTCTAGAAGGGCGACGACAGTATGATAGTGATATTCTATGGACTTCGTAGCTTCCAGAGTGAGCCGGGTGAGCTGATGAACAGTGGAGTGCCCACACCGGAACCCAAACTGTTTGTCACGAAGTGTAACTGATATAAAGCTTAGTGTAACTACTTTATACGATTTTGTAGCCGGTGACTCTCAAAAGTGTCTCGTCATCGGCAGTCTAGCTTTTGAATTTCGACGGATGCCGAGGTGGTACAGTGGATAGACGATGCGTCAAACTTCACGCTCTTGTATCCCATGAATGCGGTGCTGCAGTGGATAGACGACTCACCAGACTTCACACTTTAACATACATAGACATTTCCCCCGGCAATGTAAATNCAGTGGATAGACGACTCACCAGACTTCACACTTTAACATACATAGACATTTCCCCCGGCAATGTAAATTATAACATGATAATTTAAGCCTTATGCGATCTTATTAGCATTGTTAAACGTAATTCCCGAACCGTTTAAGATATAGGCGACAAATTTGTAACATATGCATCACCCCCCAGTAACGAAAATTATCACAGGGCCATTTATACCCTAGACGTACTTATAAGCATAGTTGGTCGTAATTTCCGACCTGTTGAAGATACTGCTATCAAATTCATAAGATATGTATCACCCCCAACAATAAAAAAAAATGACTGCATGGAAATTTGCATCCTGAGCTTACCGATAAGCATAGTAAATTATAATTTCTGAACCGTTTAAGATACAGCTACCAAAATTGTAACATAGTCATCACCTACTCATAACATAGGCATCATTATGCAAGCGAAATCACTACTACACGATGTTGCAAAACACATATAAAAATTATTATAAAACAAATAGTTATATGCATTTAACAACCTATGCATATTGTAGCGTAATGCGTGTTCCAAACCGCAGGTTTTTTAGGGTCTGAATGTACAAATCTGCATATATTGTTAGTATAATTTAAGCTATTTTTTTATGCAATCCGTAAACATAAATTCAACATATCGTCTTCCAAAAGGTCTGGTTAAGTTCAAGAGCACACGTCATCATCCAAGGTGATAGTTGTGGTTGTAGTATACACTGACTGTCTCAGTTGCTATTCAGACTTCGAAGAGTGAACAGTGCTGTTTCTCTACGATGGAAAATAATNGTATACACTGACTGTCTCAGTTGCTATTCAGACTTCGAAGAGTGAACAGTGCTGTTTCTCTACGATGGAAAATAATAGGTGAAATTATTTTTGTGTTGCTACTGTAAGTAGAATTTTTCTAAAAGTTGACATGCTCGTCGGCACGAGACTGGCTGCCAACAAAATATGAAATGCATTATCTTATGTGAAAAGTGCAAATAATATTTTCGAAGACTCGATAGCTTAAAAAGGCATAGCGCAACATGCAGAGCTTTCCTTCCTTCACATGTCAATCAGTATTTGCTGGGATTAAAGGAAACTTTTGATGGGAAGATACCTACGAAAGAAAAATCCGAACCATCAACATCGTTAAAATCATCATACCCTACCGAGGAAACAACGAGCGGATCAGTCACATCTCATAGTCATCCATGTCACTACTGTAACAGTACATTTCCATATGCCTACAATGTGAAGAGACATAAAGCATAAATGTAAGCTGAATCCACGTCACACAAGCTATCAATGTGATACGTGTCAAGGTGTGTTCACTCGTACAGATAGTTTAAACTTAATTATGAAAAAGTGTAAAGACCTTTTTCCTCTACATACTAAGCAACAAAGTATATTGACAGCGTTACAAACTTGTGACTATCAGGTTTCTGCTGTACNCTTTTTCCTCTACATACTAAGCAACAAAGTATATTGACAGCGTTACAAACTTGTGACTATCAGGTTTCTGCTGTACAAAGTATTGGTACACCTACATCACCAACTTCTGACCTTCATGAGAACAATGAGCACAATCCTTCACCAACATGTAGGAAACAATGTCGTTATTGTGGTATGATCTTTAGTAAAAGTAGCAACGCACGCCGTTATGAGAGATGTAAAATGCTATGTAGCGGTGGAGAGAAGTCGGGTTTATTGTTAAAGTGTTTTGCCTTGATTTGAAGCTATAGTACAAAAATTTCAAGGAACAGTGGGGAAAAATCTTGCAGCTGTATGGCGTGTAGCAAACTAGATATGCTAGCTAGCTGAATTGACGGTTATACACTGAAGAGACAAAAAAACTGGTACACCTGCCTAATATCGTGTAGGGCCCCTGTGAGCATGCAGAAGGGCCGCAAGGCGACATGGCATGGACTCGACTAATGTCTGTCCACAAATCCATAGGAGTGCCACGCGATGGAGATTTCTTCTGAACAGCATGTTGCAAGGCATCCCAGATATGCTCAATAATGTTCATGTCTGGTGATTTAGGTGGGCAATGGAAGTGTCTAAAGTTAGAAGAGTGTTCCTGGAACCACTCGTTAGCAACTCTCGATGTGTGGGATGTCTCATTGTCCTGCTGGAATTGTTCACGTCCGTCGCAATGCACAATGGACATCAATGGGTGCAGGTCATCGAACAGGATGCTTATGGATCTGTCACCTCTCAGAGTCGTATCTAGACGTATCAGGGGTCCCATTTCACGCTCGCTGCACATGCCCCATACCATGTCAGAGCCTCCANTAGAGTCGTATCTAGACGTATCAGGGGTCCCATTTCACGCTCGCTGCACATGCCCCATACCATGTCAGAGCCTCCACCAGCTTGAACGGTACCCCGTTGACCTGTAGGGTCCATGGATTCATGAGGATGTCTCCGTACCCATACATGTCCATCCACCCGATACAATTGGAAATGAGACTCGTCAGACCAGGCAACGTGTTTCCAGTCATCAACAGTNCTTTTTCCTCTACATACTAAGCAACAAAGTATATTGACAGCGTTACAAACTTGTGACTATCAGGTTTCTGCTGTACGAAGTATTGGTACACCTACATCACCAACTTCTGACCTTCATGAGAACAATGAACACAATCCTTCACCAACATGAAGGAAACAATGTTGCTATTGTGGTAACATCTTTACTAAAAGTAGCAACACACGCCGTAATGAGAGATGTAAAATGCTATGTAGCGGTGGAGAGAAGTCGGGTTTATTGTTAGTGTTTTGCCTTGATTTGAAGCTATAGTATAAAAATTTCAAGGAACAGTGGGGAAAAATATTGCAGCTGTATGGCGTGTAGCAAACTAGATATGCTAGCTAGCTGAATTGACGGTTATACACTGAAGAGACAAAAAAACTGGTACACCTGCCTAATATCGTGTAGGGCCCCTGTGAGCATGCAGAAGGGCCGCAAGGCGACATGGCATGGACTCGACTAATGTCTGTCCACAAATCCATAGGAGTGCCACGCGATGGAGATTTCTTCTGAACAGCATGTTGCAAGGCATCCCAGATATGCTCAATAATGTTCATGTCTGGTGATTTAGGTGGGCAATGGAAGTGTCTAAAGTTAGAAGAGTGTTCCTGGAACCACTCGTTAGCAACTCTCGATATGTGGGATGTCGCATTGTCCTGCTGGAATTGTTCACGTCCGTCGCAATGCACAATGGACATCAATGGGTGCAGGTCATCGAACAGGATGCTTATGGATCTGTCACCTCTTAGAGTCGTATCTAGACGTATCAGGGGTCCCATTTCACGCTCGCTGCACATGCCCCATACCATGTCAGAGCCTCCACCAGCTTGAACGGTACCCCGTTGACCTGTAGGGTCCATGGATTCATGAGGATGTCTCCGTACCCATACATGTCCATCCACCCGATACAATTGGAAATGAGACTCGTCAGACCAGGCAACGTGTTTCCAGTCATCAACAGTCCAATGGCGGTGTTGGCGGGCCCAGGCGAGGTGTAAAGCTTTGTGTCGTGCAGTCAAAAACGGTACACGAGTGGGCCTTCGGCTCCGAAAGCCCATATCAATGATGGTCCGTTGAATAGTTCACACACTGGCACTTGTTAATGCCTCTGCATTGAAATCTGCGCCAATTTGAGAAAGGGTTGCATGTTTGTTACGTTTTAATGATTTTCGTCAGTCGTCGTTTGTCTCGTTTGTTAACAATCTTTTTCCGGCAACAGCGATGTCAAAGATTTGATGTTTTACCGGATTCCCGATATTCACGGTGCACTCGTGAAATGGTCGTATGCGAAAATTCAAATTCAAATTTTATTGCTACCTCGGATATGCTTTATCCCATCTCTCGTGCGCCGACTATAACACCATGTTCAAACTCACTTAAATCTTGATAACCTGCCATTGTATCAGCAGTAACCGATCTAGCAACTTTGCCAGACGCTTGTTGTCTTATATAGGCGCTGCCGACTGCAACGCGTTACTCTGATTGGTTCCATACCTCTGTTATTTGCATATGCACGCCTATACCAGTTTTTTTGGCTCTCCAGTGTATAATACATAAAAAAGTTTAAATTCCCCTAATGAAAAAAGAAGATATGTGCATATATATGTGTGAAATTGATGGAATCGTATTAGTTGTTATTCGAATTTCGAAGAATGTACATCGTCTTGAGCGAAGATGGAAAATACGACAGAAAGCCATTTGTGCTGTTTCTGCAAGAAGCCATTTACTAAGAGCTGTCATGCCCGGTGACATGAAACTATTTGCTCTATGAACATGAAGCAATCTACCTCAACATGTGAACAGTGCAAGTCTGAATTTGGACGACGCGATAACTTAAAAATACATCTTGCAGCGTGTGAGGGACTCTCTCCGGTGCCAGCTAATAGATGTAGTGTATTCCCTACATTTAAAAAAAACATGTGAAGGGCAGACACCTGCTGCATTGGATACCGGTGTGATGTCACCATCGACATCAGACCTGGACAATAACAGTTCACCACAGGCATCAAGATATTCATGTTACTACTGCAGCAAAACCTTTAGTAAAAGTTGAAGTGCTCGTCAACATGAGAAATCTGGAAAAGATTTGAAGAAGATGCAGTGGGCTTACTATACTACTTGTTGCTATAAGTGTGGTCGTGAATTCTCATGCTATGAATCAACAGGTGTTCCCGACAGCATGCGTCTCGAAATACAAAATACACAACCATCGAGTAAAAATATGCCGTGAGTCGTATTACAACCATACCAAAATGTGTACATATAAAGTACCTACACCTCTATCTGTTAGAAACTTACCAAATGAGAATGGGTTCATACTGAAATAATCTGCATTCAGAGGTCTTATGAAGACATATGTTGCATCTAATTCATCAGGTATAGTGGACGATATTTGTACATATCTTAAGCATATGCAACAGAATATTATAGATAAACTTACAGGTGAGATGGAAAAAGAAGGCGCTGTATAATACTGTGTGATATACACAGAGGTGACAGTCATGGGATAGCAATATGCAAATATACAGATGGCAGTAGTATCATGCACAAAATGTATAAATGGGCAGTGCATTGGTTGGGCTTTCATTTGTAGTCACGTGATTCATGTGAAAAGGTTTCTGACGTGATTATGGCCGCACAACAGGAATTAACAGACTTTGAACGTGGAATGGTAGTTGGAGCTAGACGCATGGGACATTCCATTTCGTAAATGGTTAAGGAATTCAACATTCCGAGATCCACAGTGTCAAGAGTTTACCTAGAATACCTCATTTCAGGCATAACGTCCCACCATGGACAACGCAGTGGCCGACCGCCTGCACTTAATGACTGATGATAACGATTTGTGCGCAGAATGGTCAGTGTTAACAGACAAGCAACACTGTGTGAAATAACCACAGGAATCAATGTGGGACGTACGACGGACGTGTCCGTTAGGACAATGCGGTGAACTTTGGCTGTACTGGGCTATGCCAGCAGAAGACCGACTCGAGTGCCTTTACTAACAGCACGACATCGCCTGCAGCGCCTCTCCTGGGCTCGTGACCATATCGGTTGGACCCTAGACGACTGGAAAACCGTCGCTTGGTCAGATGAGTCCCGATTTCAGTTGGTAAGAGCTGATGGTAGGGTTCGAGTGTGGCGCAGATCCCACGAATCCAAGAACCCAAGTGGTCAACAAGGAACTGTGCAAGCTGGTGGTGGCTCCATAATGGTGTGGGCTGTGTTTACATGGAATGGACTGGGTCCTCTGGTCCAACTGAACCGATCATTGACTGTAAAGGGTTATGTACAGCTACTTGGAGACCATTTGCAGCCATTCATTGACTTCATGTACCCAAACAACGATTGAATTTTTATGGATGACAATGTGCCATGTCACCGGGCCACAACTGTTCGCCTAACCAAACTTCTTGTAAGACCTGAATTCCAGCGAATGGTTTGGCCACCAAGATCGCTTGACATGAATCCCATCGAACATTTATGGGACATAATCGAGAAGTTAGTCCGTGCACAAACTCCTGCACCAGCAAAACTTTCGCAATTATGGGCGTCTATAGAGGCAGCATGGCTCAATATTTCTGCCGAGGACTTCCAACGACTTGTTGAGGCCATGCCACGTCGAGCTGCTGCACTTCGCCGGGCAAAAGGAGGTCCGACACGATATTAGGAGGTATCCCATAACTTTTGTCTCCCCAGTGTATTTTTGGACTGGAAATATACTAAATCAGAACCGCATGAAGATGGTGAATATAGCGAGAGAGCCTTAAAGACCTCGAATGTACCTCCGTATAACACGTACGAGATTGAAGATAGTGTTGAAGCTAGTATACAGAAGATTTGTCAAGAGGAAGAAGAATGTATGGGAAAGGGTTCCTGTTGGACATTATATAAGATACATCAGCTAAAGTTGAGAACAAATTTACTTACGTCACTTGCCAAATATATATGAATGTAGATTGAGAGCATGCAATCGAGAATTTCCTGCACAGCTACCTGCCAAAACCTTCACCAAGTGTGAAGAAGTAATTACAAGTGTTGCAGACATTTAGTACGAAGAGTGCGAGCTATACAGATCGTCATAAGATGTGAACAATAAACATGCATTGCTAACATGTAAGGTGATAAACGAAGTTGCTACAACAGTCCAGGACATCGAGAATGCAAGTGTGACATCCAAGTCTGTGATGACGATGTGAAATATGTACCGGTTGGACATTATGTATATTTAATTTATCAGCTGTAGCTGAGAACAAATTTTACTTCAGCCACTTGTCTATTTCCCTCTACTCCATCACAGAGAAAATTACAACCTAACTTCGTATTCAACCTGCAGAATGAGGATATAAATTATAGTAACTGCAGAAATTCACATAGTTGCTAAGCTATCATGTACAGCAACACTACTGTGTGAAGGTAGTATTGTGGAGGAGTCAGTATCGTGGAGAAGTCTACATTGTAGTAGAGTCCGCAGAAGGGAGGAGTCCGCACTGCATAGTAGTACATGTGTTTATGTTTGCATATACTTGAAGATGATGATGAAAAATGTGGAGAACATGCAATGCAATGGCTGACCATCATACTGATTCGTCTATTGATTGTTCCATCGCCCATAACATTATCCGGACATGCATCAAGTTTCAAAACAATCTGTGAAGAAGGAAACACGTCTGTTGCAGACATTAATTATGAAGAGTGCAAGCCATACAGATCGTCCAACGATGTGAACAAGAAACATGTATTGCTAACACGTAAGATAAAAAACGAGGATGTTACAACTATCCAGAACATCAAGCACGAAAGTTTGACCGCCAAGTCCGCTGGTGATGATACATATTTTACTGACGATGATGAAGTAACTGCTTCTGAAATGCAAAAGCGTAAACACGATGCTGAAGAAGACGGCTACGTGAAGTTGAGACAGAATAAACGAAGATTCAAACCAAGTACTCTAGCTCAGAGCTATCTCACAAACTATTTATCACAGAAGAACATGCTGACGCGTATTATGAACCATCTGCGAAGAAAGAATTTACAACTAACCAGGACAATGAGAACGAATATGTGACCTCCAAGTCTACACCATATTCTACCGATGAAGTGCTGACATCTGAAATGCAAAAGCATAAACATGTTGCTGAAGATAAGAGCTCCTTGAAGTTGGGGCAGAAGAAACGAAGATTCGAACCGAGTACTCTGGCCCAGAGGTATCTCACAAATTACCCATCACGGAAGAACCTAGATGCAGACATGAATTGTGAACCTTTTGCGAATTGGGTCGTGAAGTCTAGCTACTTATTTCCTGAAGACCCCAATGACCTGGTTAATAGACTACGTGTACTGGTTGCATTACAGAGAAGTAGATATTTTTCTATCGGCGAAGAGATAAATATGATTATTGATGAACTCAGAGCTAATGACTATATCGAATTATATATTATATATGTTCACCGCGCTTCTCGCCAACATCTAGAAAAAAAATTATATGTTTTTTTTTTTAAATTGAAAAAAATTATATATTTTTTTGTGACAATATCTGTGTATATATATTACTTTGTGTTTTTTTTGTTATAATTAAAAAAATTGTATATTTTTTTGTGACAATATATTACTTTTTTTTAATTGGAAAATATTGTATATATTTTGTGTCAATATATATATTACTTCTGACTCTGTGTGTATTCTTTTTCTGTTGGTGAAGGAGAGATGTCAAACACACATACCTAAAACTAATGTACCAGTATAGTAAAGGTACTTTAATAATAATAATAATAATAATAATAATAATAAAAAACATTACACAATCATTTTGTATTCGAAGTTACTTGTATATATATATTGAAGGGAAAACATTTAACAAGGGTAGCAGTAAGGAGCCCAGAAGAGTTGATACAATAATCACGATATCGATGTGACTATTGCGAAAATACTTTTAGTAAAAGTCGTAATGCACACAGACATGAAAGTACACATTACATGTTCAACCCAGCATACAAAGGGTTCCACTGTGATAACTGTGATGATGTGTTTACCCGAAGTGATAATCTGTATACACATAACAAGAAGTGCAAAGGCTATGTTTACAGTTAATAGGAAAGCAAGTATTTTGTATTACGGTAAGATATTCAGGAATCATACCACTGCCAAGGGGCATGAAGATAGTAACTACAAATTTACCACCATCTACAAGACCTACCCGTGCGTCAAATGCTGTGCAGTATATGCAAATAAGAGCGGCTTGAATGTTCAGAGCAGGAATTGTTTCACAAAAAAACGCTTACCATCAATGTATCGCTTGAATGAAGAATATGCAAACTTATTATGATATGTCTATAAATAAAGGTAAAAGTATATACATTACTTCTATGTTATTAATTTATCTTAACCCACACTGATATTAAGTTCAACATAATCAGTAGAGAGAAAAAAAACAGATTTCGTCTAAGTCTGAAAGAGAATTGTTAGTTTTCCAAGTGTGAGTCGTCCCTGGTGGAATGCAAGAGCATGACGTTTGCATACTGGCTGACAAAATGGCCTCCGAAAAATCAATTTTTTTTTGGGAAATTTGACCTTGACATTTTGATAACCACCGTGGAATGATCTAGAAGAAAAGTGAATTTGGCCTTGACCTAGACCTTAGATCATTTTTTTTACGTTGAACTCTTGTTAATATTAAGTTCACATCCACCACTGAGAAAAAAACCAGATTTTGTCGAAGTCTGAAAGATAATTAATAGTTTATTTGTATAGTATCATATCTCGAACTCTGTTCCATATCGATGGATTGCTTGAGCAATACATACAGAAGGTCTCACCATCGACAACGAAAATGGCTACATGCACATATATATGTATAGATGTCCTGAGCATGCTTTTAAGAATAGTTAGCTATAATTTCCGAACCAAGTAAATATGAAACATATACGTAAATAAAATTCAGGAAGGATAACTTACANAGCTATAATTTCCGAACCAAGTAAATATGAAACATATACGT
This sequence comes from Clitarchus hookeri, assembly GCA_002778355.1. NCBI lineage: Eukaryota > Metazoa > Arthropoda > Insecta > Phasmatodea > Phasmatidae > Clitarchus > Clitarchus hookeri. The sequence goes on along the minus strand of NQII01000225.1, from coordinate 210,542 downwards.
AAATAAAATTCAGGAAGGATAACTTACAACAAACTAAGATATGCAAAAAGCAATATATATACAAATGTAATACATACATGTACCACATAGTTATGTTAACTGTAAAAAAAATATTTATATATTAATATAAACGATCACCAACAGTCCTGCACAAGGACGACAGCTCGAGTCATCGCTAACATGGCTAGCTATTAACAATCAGATATAAAATGAAAAAAAAAATGAACGATTCTATACAATACCAGACTGTTCTGGACAGTACAATAGACTAGCACATAACTTCCTTGCAAACCAACTAAAACGGTTCAATACATTCAGTGTACAACACTAGCAGCAGAACGCGACTGTTGTCATATGCTAGGGAATATGTGAGACAGCTCAGATGGTTGGGTGACGACGCAAGCGCCGTGCAGGTCTTGTCAAGTTTAACGAATAACACAACACTAGCCGAGTGAGTGTTATGTAAGACTCAAAGGTCACACAGCACCTGCTAGGGGCACGATAGCCTTCAGCTGACATGACTGACATCCGACGTGCAGAACACTTACCTATGCGTATAAGCACAGATTCGAACCTAGTACCCTGACTCAGGGGTATCTAACAACCTACTCATCATGGAAGAACATATACTGAAGAGCCAAAAAAACTGGTAAAGGCGTGCGTATGCAAATAACAGAGGTTTGGAACCAATCAGAGTAACGCGATGCGGTCGGCAACTAGATCAGTTACTGCTGCTACAATGGCAGGTTATCAAGANAGTAACGCGATGCGGTCGGCAACTAGATCAGTTACTGCTGCTACAATGGCAGGTTATCAAGATTTAAGTGAGTTTTGACGTGGTGTTATAGTCGGCGCACGAAAGATGGGACATAGCATCTCCGAGGTAGCGATAACATTTGGATGTTCGCGNGTGGTGTTATAGTCGGCGCACGAAAGATGGGACATAGCATCTCCGAGGTAGCGATAACATTTGGATGTTCGCGTACAATATCACTAGTGTACCGTGAATATCGGGAACCCGGTAAAACATCACATCTTCGACATCGCTGCGGCCGGAAAAAGATCGTGAACGAACGGGACAAACGACGACTGACGAGAATCATTAAACGTGACAGACGTGCAACCCTTTCTCAAATTGGCGCAGGTTGGATTTGTGAACTGCCCTGCAGGATTCATGGTGTGAATTGCCTCCT
>NQII01000225.1:189142-209259 GCA_002778355.1 Clitarchus hookeri | reverse complement strand
GGGGGGGGGGGCTACACGATATTAGGCGGGTGTACCAGTTTTTTTGGCTCTTCAGTGTAAATGCAGGCATGTATCGTGAACCTTCTGTGAAGTGTGACGGGAAGTCTAGCTGCTTATTTTGTGAAGACATCAATGACTTGGTTGAAATACGAAAATATTAAATAAAATTTAGGATGGATAACTTACAACAAACTAAGATATGTAAAAAGCAAAAAATGCATACAAATGTGATACATACATGTGACACACAGTCATGATAACTGTAAAAAAAATACTTATATGATAATATAAACTATCATTGTCAGTCCTACGCAAGGGTCGGCAGTTCAAGTCATCGCTAACATGGGTAACCCTTAACAAACAGACATATAATGAAAAAATGCATACTATCTATCACCGAAGTTAATGTAACGTTGCATTAAACGACTTGTAAAGGTTGTTGTCCTTTGCTTGCTACTAAACACCGGGTATGTAAACCAAGTGGTCATGCCAGAGTCCATGTCACTGTTTATATATTATATATATATATATTATCTCTAATATATAAAATTCTCCCGTCACAGTGTTAGTCACTGAACTCCTCCGAAACGGCTGGACCTATTTTTATGAAATTTTTTATGTATACTCGGTAGGTCTGAGAATAGATTTATATCTATTTTTTACACCCCTAAGTAATAAGGGTGGCCACCCCCAAACAATTTTTTTTATTGTTTGAACAAAATTTTTATTTTTTATTTTTTTATGATGTGGCATCAAAAAATACATACCCTCCTAAATTTTCACCCTTCTACCACCAACCCTTATTTTTTTATAGCGATATTAGTAATTTAATAAATTTTACCCTAGGTCGATAACTGATCAATTATCATCGATCATTTATCGATCTAGGTTACAATTTATTCCCACCAGGTGTCTCCCAGTGACACAGCACGGAGTAGCCGGTCTCCACTTTCTCTCACACAATAACCTTTCTCTTATTCATTTGTGCTCAGATCGTAGTAGTGACGTGTTTACAATCATATTTTCAGTCACTAGAAATACTTTTTATGGCAAAACAACGTTTGCCGGGTCAGCTAGTATATATGTATATATATATATATAGATATTTATTGATGATTAGATATTTAAAAAATGTAAAGGTAAATAGTTATAAACTCCTACCAACCGCTGCATATTGCACACGCAACGAACACTATACATTATGTTAGACAAAAAAAATACACTCTCGAAACGCTGATACTAGCAGGCATACAAATAAAAGGAAAGTAGTTATTATCACCTACCAACGTGTATTGCACAAGTGACTAGCACTGTATAGCACATGATGCTAGACAACACTGTGCGTCTGAAAAAAAAAACTAGCACGGTAGCCTTGGTTAGTACAGCAAAAATAGTAAACGATCGTTCTCACATACATCCTACGTCCGAGCTATGCTACAGACACACACAAATTCAACCAAGCAACGAACAACATATGTAAGATTAGACTAAAGTAAAATAGTATGACAGAGTCGTGAAGTATGGAGAGCGACAAGGTCAACACTGCCACATACCGATACAAACAGATATAACTTTTTTTACTTTACATTCGTTTTATAAGTACTTACCAACCAACCAGCGCATATTGCTCAAGTGTCAGATACTCTGAGACATTAAATAGTGCTAGACAAGACCATCCTGCTCAGTACAACAGTCATTCTACCTTGGTTTTCTCATATTCCTTCTAACAACCTTTTACCTTGCACTCTGACGGAGACATGTCTCATGCTCTACCATTCCACTTCGATTTTCTCATTCTTTCTAGCATCCTAGTGGTGACATGTCTCATGCTCGACGACGAGCATTACAGCTTTGCGAAAATAAGTCGGGAAGCAGTCACGTAACATGTCATTGTCGCCTAAAAATTTTCTCTCCATATGACGCATCTTGGGAAGGGGTATGTATAGCCCCAGCAGCTTTATAAACAATCACTTGTGCACCAACCGCCAACTGTACTCTGCTTGTGCGCCTATACACGTTCAGGGTCAACACGACATCTCGCTGGCACCTGCTACTGTTACTCTAATAATATATATATTGGGGCAAGTGTTTCGTCTATATCGTGGTGGTGAGTACATATAAAAAACAAACGTATTATTATATTACCGACAAGAGGGATACACTGTACCTTTCCGAAACACAACGCTTTAATAGAGAGTATTAAATGTATCTCATTTAAGTTGGAAGTAACAGCCATGCACACAGTCAGAGTCAACTGATACGTTCAGGGGCGACTGTATTATTCAGTATTAAAAATGTAACTGATAGGTTAGTGAGATATAACTGAGTCAGTGTGTGTACACGGGATAGTTAACATAATTGCATCTTCTTCTTCTTCTGTACGATGGTCAGCATCGCTGTACTGTCAAAAACGATGCTGTGTTTCCCAGCAGGCGATATTGTTTACTATATATATATATATATATATACCATGCATGTGTTGGCCTCTATTTCACGTTGTGTGTATGTCACAAGATGTTATTGAGAGAGAGTTTTCACTGAAAGGACAGCATGCGTGTTGACATTGTTCCGTATTTCACCTAAGGCTTTCTGTACGCCGTGTGTCGCCGACCGGTGTATAGAGTCATTACAACTTGTCTCGTTTTAACCTACCGCTGGCTACATTCAGTCTGCACTTGTATTGTGCCACAACATATCCCGTTTATACACTCTCGCTGTGTGATGGCTGGTCCTTACAGCCATTCATATAAATAATATTTTAGATTATTTCATATTGACTGTTCGCTGTCTTTAGTATTCTTGGGGTACTCGCACGTTCGTCACACAACTCGCCCACACTGTCTTTTGCGCATATCTCCCGGGGTTCGAAGCTCGGCGGGCACACATCACGTTTATATTTGTCACGCTCTATACTATTTTACAATATATGTATATATAGCATATAATATTAGTTTATGCTCTCCGTTCAACTCATCCACTATGTGGTTGTTGTGTGTGCATATCTCCGGGGGTTTGAGGTCCTGGGAACATACTTCGCGTTTGTATTATTTGTCCTACTGTATAGAGTTTTTTCGAAAAAAAAAAAAAATATTCGTTCACCTTTTAACTCAACCACACTGTTTTGTACGCATTGGTGTAACAGCATGCCTCCTGGTTTCGATGCCCAGCGAACATACTTTACGTTTATTTTTTTCCCTCTATACAGTTTGTTTTTAAATATTTATATATAGGGTATAAACCAATATTAAGCATTATATATACACCCACACATTTTGCGAACTATCCTAGAACCTTTTTTTTTCTGTAGGATATCTCTCCTGGCCACCAACGACAGCATAATGTTCCACGTCCTACCAAGATCCTCGTTTATACATCATGGCAAGAGAGAGATGACATCTTCACCATCGTTGCCTCCTTCCTCAGCAGCGTCGCCTAACAGAAATATTAATTATATGTAGGCCCACGCTACAGAGTGGATGCATGTTTATGGATCGCTGGAATGGATTGCGCCATGAGCGTAATTGCACTATCAATTCATTCCGGCAGCCAGCCNGCATTGGTGTAACAGCATGCCTCCTGGTTTCGATGCCCAGCGAACATACTTTACGTTTATTTTTTTCCCTCTATACTGTTTGTTTTTAAATATTTATATATAGGGTATAAACCAATATTAAGCATTATATATACACCCACACATTTTGCGAACTATCCTAGAACCTTTTTTTTTTCCTGTAGGATATCTCTCCTGGCCACCAACGACAGCATAATGTTCCACGTCCTACCAAGATCCTCGTTTATACATCATGGCAAGAGAGAGATGACATCTTCACCATCGTTGCCTCCTTCCTCAGCAGCGTCGCCTAACAGAAATATTCATTATATGTAGGCCCACGCTACAGAGTGGATGCATGTTTATGGATCGCTGGAATGGATTGCGCCATGAGCGTAATTGCACTATCAATTCATTCCGGCAGCCAGCCTCGTAGCACCAGTCAGCCCCCCGTCACTCGTAGACGATCATCGTATCCCTTGAGACATCTTCTGTAGAAATTAGTTGTATGTTCATGCCTTGTCACTTGGGAACTTACCAGTCTTCAGAAATCGTATGAGGGAGTAATGTGAATTCTTGCTTGTAGTCATCAGAAGTAGCAGGTCGAAGTGCTCAGCTAGTTCTTATTTCGCCACTCGTACAGGTACCACCTTCTGATGTTCATTGAAAGCATACACATTAATGCACATGTCAGGATTGGTCTTCTCAAATGTTGATATCAGGTGTAGAGGAGTGGGGAAGTCTATCCCACTGAAGTTGAATCACACCTCTATGTCGGTGGTTGATTCATCCAGGATTCCCACCCTCTACATATCGTGCTAGTAGGGTCCATTTGAAGCACTGCTGGTCTTGGTTATGTGGGTTAATAATTGCTTTGTTGGCTTTGCAGGCAGAGCGATGTAGGAGGAAGCTCTTAATGGGTTGAGCTTGTTAACGCGCATCTGTACTCGTCTCACAGATGTGAGGGACCAGTCACTATCCTTGCCCCATGTATTTCTTCCTCCAGAAATATCTTCACAATGGCTGCCGACACAGCATCGTCAATATCAACAACATTGTAGAGAAGGACGTTCTTTGTCTTGAATGTCCTATGATCTGTCTCGGCGTTGTGAGGTTCCAGTTTACCATAAATACACTCCAGGAAAATATTGAATTTTATAGCTCCCTGATCTCTTGCTCCTGCCTCCCAATAATATTCTCCTTTATTCGTTCAAGGTNGAAAATATTGAATTTTATAGCTCCCTGATCTCTTGCTCCTGCCTCCCAATAATATTCTCCTTTATTCGTTCAAGGTGGCTGCAAATATCATCAACTTCACTCGAGTTATTCTCTGCAACATATGTCTTTGTGATACTTCGAAATGCTCTCTCNGGCTGCAAATATCATCAACTTCACTCGAGTTATTCTCTGCAACATATGTCTTTGTGATACTTCGAAATGCTCTCTCTGCGTCAACGAATCCGTAAGCATTACACTTTACGTCGACGACTAACCTCTTCCGCCGAGATCGTCCCTCGGTAGAAGTAATGCTCGCTGGTATGAACTCTGATGACTCTGGCTGAGAGGCTGTCATTCGAGGTCTGTTTGCAGGAGGTGTAGCGTACATTTAGCGCTGTGTGCGCGTGCAGATTATATGTCCGGGTAGACTGTCAGTGATGGTTCGCGCATTCTAGTTTCTCAGGATCTGCATTTTCCAGCATCCATGTTCATGACGACGACTATTCACTACTCTTTTTCCCCATATATATATATATATATATATATATATATGTATATATATATAAAACATTGTTTGTCTAGTTTTCTTCAAGATGCTTCGTTGTAACCCACCTGTACACTATACTTGTGATGTTACCGAGGATATATTGGTAGCATCATAGGAATAGTGTACTGTCCAGTCCCAAGTCCGGGACCCACCCACATACAAATTGCATGTAGGTGGTAAGGGGGAGGGTGACGACGCATATTCTCGNAGTCCCAAGTCCGGGACCCACCCACATACAAATTGCATGTAGGTGGTAAGGGGGAGGGTGACGACGCATATTCTCGTGAAGGTAAGTGATGCGCGGGTGTGTTGCATTCGTGGGTGTGTTGCATTCGTGCGTATGTTCATGAATTTTTTTTTTTATTACTGTCTGGTCATTGTGAGCATACAGCATATGTAAAATGAATTTCTCGGGAAGTCAACCAGGCTCTGCCGACGTCACTGAGAAATTTGTTTTAACACAACACCCATAGCTCGATGTGCGATTTTCCAAAATNAACCAGGCTCTGCCGACGTCACTGAGAAATTTGTTTTAACACAACACCCATAGCTCGATGTGCGATTTTCCAAAATGTATTTTAAAAGGGTAAATTTGTCGTTTGTATCTTAAACACTTCGGAAATTACAAGCAACTATGCTTGTATGGCTTAAATGATTCTGTGATAATGGTTTATTTCATTGCCAAGGGTGTGATGTGTATCATAAACAAATCAGAACTTAGAACCGGCTACGCTTCTCACTGTGAGCGAACATGTAATGACTACTTTCATGTTGTCGTGATGTAAGGGGCAAATCTACATTGTGGGATCATCAAAAAAAAAATCCAATGCAAGTGTGTGCGTGAATAAATTTGACATAGGCAAATCGCATCCACTGCTACATGATGTCCCATGCTGAAATACTGCTGCTGCATTGTGGACCGTTTCTCACATGCTACATCGAAACTAAACACCTGGGTTTGGTAAAGCATCACTTGGCTGCACGACTNATTGTGGACCGTTTCTCACATGCTACATCGAAACTAAACACCTGGGTTTGGTAAAGCATCACTTGGCTGCACGACTACTTCACTGTCACTGAAGGGGCAATAACGAAGTCCGGCCACTGCTTGTAGTAGTAGTATTTGCATTAGGCGTAAGTACATTGTTTGGTGCAGTGATTTCGACAAGGGTAACAAAACCTATATTATTATGTTTATAAAACAATCATGTAATCACTCACAACAGTAGAATTTGGGAAGACTCTGAGATAACCCTTCCAGCTTGGCATGCAAGAGTGGGAAGTATATCATCTTGTAGGAAGGACTTAAATGTTAATTGATTTTGGGAAGGCACTGAGATAGCTGTCCTGGTTTGGAATGCAAGCACATGGTGTATATCTCGTAGGAAGGACTTAAATGATAATCTAATTTGGGAAGACTCTGAGATATGTCACCGGCTACAAAATCTTATAAAGTAGTTACACTAAGCATTATATCAGTTAGTATCTCATTAAGTGTAGTGGGAGCAAGATCGAGAACGGACGTGGTCTGGTGTAAATGTGTATGCAAGTGTGTGCATTAATTTTTTTTTTGTGTACTGACTGACCGACATTGTGAGCGTACAGCATATGTAAAACTTATTTCTCGGGAGGAGTCGTCGTCGCGCACAGCCTGGGTGTTGCAAAACTAAAAATAATATTAATCATACTACTTTACGTATTTTTAATATTTCCGAAACTCACGTCGGGCTGCGGACATCCTGTGTGAAAAATCACGCATTGCCTGGGGCTATCGGTGTCGAAAAACAATTTCTCGAGGACGTCGGCAATGCCTGGGGCGTTTTACAAAAACAATATTTGTACATTATTTCCCAAAATCACGGGTGGCCTGCGGCTATGGGCGTTTTTGAAGGAGCCTGATGCTATGTCNATATTTGTACATTATTTCCCAAAATCACGGGTGGCCTGCGGCTATGGGCGTTTTTGAAGGAGCCTGATGCTATGTCATGGTGTCGTGGTGGGCGTCTCTTTTGGGACACGCCTGGGGCTATGTCTATCCACTCTGCCACCACGACACCCCTCCCCTGTGATTGCAAGAGAGTGAAGTTTAACATGCGCTCTATCCACTACATCACAGCGGCTCCCGTCGGAATTGTATAAAAACTCGTCAAGTCCCGTAGCCCCAGGCTGTGTCATGGCGGGCGTCTCTGCTGGGACACATCAGCCCGAGGCTATGTCATAACGGCATGGCAGGTGTCTCACTTGGGACATGCCTGAGGCTATATTGCGCAACACCTGGGAATTTTCTAGAAAAAATTTGAAACTTTTAAAAATATTTTAAAATTTTTGAAATACAATTTTGAAACTTTTTAAAAATTTTTAAACTTTTTGAAAATTTTTGGAAAATTTTGGAAACAAAATGCTCAACGTCGCAATGGAATGCAAGATCAGGTGGTTTTCGTACTGGCTACTAAGATGGCCGCAATCTAAGTGGAATGCAAATGCATGATGTTTACAATTTACTTGGTAAGCTTCTGGCTCCCTGGTTCCCTGTCATGACGCTGCATTTAAACCCCCATTTTATAACTACTTATGTTTGTTTTACAATAGAGTTATCCTTCTTGCACATGTAGTATATCTACTTTATTTGTATGGGTGATGTGAAATGTGGGTAAAATTGATTTAGTATGCAATACCCGATGCTAAGACGATGAAATATGCTTGTCAACATGGAGTAATTGTTTCAGGATGTTACAAGGGTCGCTCCCACGTTCCACAGTGGGAGGATTGGGAGATGTAACACTCTCCGTCAAAATTTTCTTTTTCTTTTCTTTCAACGAGAACTGATCACAAATCGCGAAAACTGAATGACTGCATATGAAACAAAAACACCATGTTGTTCACCCAGGGCCGTCTTAAGGTAAAAGTCATCCATGGGCAAATACTGGCTAAGCTGCCCCCCCCCCCTCAAATCCCTTTTCCACTTTATTTCCCTTTTCTGCCAACGTTTATATGCAACACGCACAGAATAAAATACTTATACATAAAGTGAAGAAAAATTAATAATCAGAAATATGTGGCTTTACTCACCAAAACAATGAAGAATTCTGAATGACTGATTTACTCCTTATAAAGCAAATGATATAACCACAAGTACGCAGATAACTTTTTTAAATTAGTAATTGTAAAAATTTTAGGTTAATAAAATACACCAAGAATAATACTAATTCACTGTACACTTACTATATAATCTTTCAAGTCCTCATTTAATTACAAGGTCACTTACCGTGATTTTACTGAAGCAAATTTGTGAATTAAATTGTCAAACGAAATTGTATCCAGTAATGCAGCATTTATAGCAAAAGAAGCCATCTCCGAAAGTCTCATCACTTGCTGAATTTCGTAAGTAGTTCTTTACCCTTCTCATAACTGAGAAGGGGCGTTCAAAACTTTCATTGGTAGAAGCGATACACAAAAACATCGGGAGGAAAGTGTTTATATTAGGATAAATAGCGATTAGGCCCTTGCTTATAACAGTTTTTAGTAAACTCCCAGGTGATTCTTCTTCCAGTTTTATTTCTGTGAGGAACTTATGGAAATGGACACACTCTTAAATTAATTACTATCCACATCATCGGGATATGCTTAAACAGCTTTCCTGGCATGTTCTCTAATATAATGAAGTGGCATCGAAGATAATTGACTAAGAAAGTGAAATATTAAGTGGAAATCTGAATATGCAGATATTCTGAGTGAAAGCTCCACAACCAGTTTATCAATGGTAAATAAAAATGTGTTTATCTTGCTATCTCTCTGGCAGTCAAAAACCGTGTCACTGTCTCTATTGATCCCGTCACACTGCAGTCTTCTCCTCTTGACCCTTTTCTTTCATCGTCATACTCTTCACATCCACGTAATTTTTTTACATCAGATTCATAGAAGTCAAATCTGTCTTGGAACCCTTCCACGTAACTGTTTAGTGAACTATACATTACTACGTCATTCAAATTAGGATGAATCCTCAATCCTCATTGCCCAAAAAGGAGTCATTCCTCCACATTGTGGGGGTCATTGAAATTTTGTCATTTTTGGGAGGGGGAAAGGGAGCCGNGGTCATTGAAATTTTGTCATTTTTGGGAGGGGGAAAGGGAGCCGGATTTCGAGGTCATGGACACATCTTTGAAAATTTTGGATTTAAAATTTTTTTTTGGGCAATTTGGGAAATGTTTTGGAAAAAAGGGAAATTTTGATGTTTTTGGGGGGGGAAGGGAAATTTTGAGGTAAAAACGGCAAATTTGGGTAAATTTTGGCACTGGCTACCAAGATGGCCGCCANGGGGGGGAAGGGAAATTTTGAGGTAAAAACGGCAAATTTGGGTAAATTTTGGCACTGGCTACCAAGATGGCCGCCATTGCAGTGGAATGCAAATGCATGCTGTTGACGTTTTCTTATCAAGGTTCAGTGGCTCCCGTTTCCCTGTCATGGAACTGTGTTCGAAACAACCATTTCTAAATACTTATCATCTAGTCATTCGTTATGTCCAGAATATCAAAGTCTAAAAAGTATCATTAGTGTGTGCAATTTATTTTATATAACTTAATTTTAGAAAGTTGCAAGACGATAGAATATTTATTACCAATGCGAGTAGCGTGCGCTTAATGATCCAGTGCAGCAGTAAGGTCATGTTGTGTGTTGACGAAACGAAACTGCGAAGTGAAAAACTTTCTCTCTCTTGTAATCTCGTCCTTGCTGATTATCTAACTTCGCACCTCATGTTTATAAATTATAGCTATTGATTTTCGGAGTAGAAAGTGAGAGGGCAAGGCAAGTTCTTGATACTGCTGGGAAAGCAAAAAAAAGTTCACTTTTTATCGTGGATGTTCAGTGACAGTAACATATTTCCTTTCAGTTAATTTGACACGCGCGTCAGNAAAAAGTTCACTTTTTATCGTGGATGTTCAGTGACAGTAACATATTTCCTTTCAGTTAATTTGACACGCGCGTCAGCCTATTGAGAAACTGCATGCAAATTTTAAGTAAGCTTTATGTAACTATTTCAAAACTACCCAGACTGTCGTAGTGCACATACATGGTCACGTAACTTCGCACGGTTTTATACAGGTTGGTCCGCCTAACTTGGACACCCCCACTGGAAACATACATTTATTTAAACGGCATCTGAAAGTACGTGCAAAGAGGAATTCAGTGATATAGCATATGCAATGGAAAGTAACACAGAAACACCAAGAAATAATGTGCAAATATGATTAAGTTAGTTGGGCCGGTAGCATGGAGCAGTGGACCTGTACTCACAGCTGTAAGCAAGCAACATGCGCCGTGACTCATCCTGACGGAACCGCTTCGTTATAGCAGCGCAGCACTTAAGGTAATGGGGCAAGGCGCACAAAATGCGATATTGGACAAAGGAGAGCCCCGCAGCGGTGGGAAGACTAGCAATGTGAGTGCAGGTATGACATCAATACATTACATTCTATTCAGATACCAACGTAATTCATGATAATTTTTTCTTAGTAATTAACTGTACTGAGTAACGAATGCGTACAGATGCACAACAAAAATAGAACCAACTAACCTAAGTAGAAATGCAATCCCATCCACATGCATAGTACAAAAGAGCACAGTTATGATTGAAACACTTCACATTAGGTCTTTTCACATCATGTGCTCGACGTATTTGCCATCGACAGCAATACATATCTGTAAACGCACGTGTAGCGAGCGACGAGCGGCCTGAAGTGTCTCTGGCGTAATGCCTCTGCAAGCTGCCACAATGCGTTCCTGCGTGTCTTCTGGCGTCTTAGGAACCGTGTTGTACACCCTATCTGTCAGTGTTCCCCACAGGAACAAATAGAGAGGTGTGAGGTTGGGGCAGCCAGCTGGCCATCTTACAACACCAGCAAGCCCTAACCACCGGTTTGGAAAAGTTTTATTTAACACTTGACTCGTCACCAAAGCGAAATGCGCAGGGCAACCATCATACTGAAACCACATATCACGACGTATTTAGAGCGGTATGTCTTCCAGAAGTGCCGGTAAGGTTTCTCTGCGGAAGTGTGCGTATGTACAACCGGTCATTATTGCTTGAATGAAGTATGGCCTTAGGACATAGTCTCCAACGATTCCACACAACACGTTCACTTTCCACTGTGGCTGGTGCTCCACATGCCGGACCCAACGCGAATCCTCCATTGCCCAGTAGTGCATATTTCGTAAATTTATGCGCCCATAGTCTGTGAAGGTCGTTTTATCGGTAAATAGTATGTTCTTCAAAAAATTGCTGTCATCCTGGATGGAATTTCCGTTGGCGCGGTATTCATAACACACTTAATTTACTTATTCCTACGAACCTGGAAAGTACTCGCGTACCCATGGAAGTTTGCATCTACACATGCCGACACAACGTGTTGATGCGTCTCGACCGTTGCAGTCTTTCGTCGCACTCGTATTGTTTGCCGTGATATGGGCGTCCGATTAGGATACCTTTCACCATACATTTGGATGGCTTGCTTGGCATTTCTACCACACTCGTCCTCATTCGTTAACTTCATTGCGTATGTACAGCCACACACTGCTTTAGTAAAAGCTAGAATGCACGCCAACATGAGAAAGAACGAATGATCACAAGGACCAACCGCAAAAATTACTACAATGCTTCAAGTGCGATACACGTTACACGACTTTTAAAGACTGTTTTCGTTTTCTTGCCAGAAAACAAACCTACATTTTAAACAATTGGTCGATCAAGAGAGGCGTCACTGTTATGCGCTGATGGAAACAGATATAGAAAAACAAGTTACAATAATTTAACAATCCATGTATATTGCGCGAGCATCGTGTGCTGTACATCATGTCAGTCGAAAAAAAACTACATTTGTGAAGCCGAGAAGCACAGGTGCGAAAGGTCAACACGGCTATACACTGATACAAACAGATATAAAAACAAAATGTGAAGGAAAAATAGTTATAGGCACTTACCAAACATCGCAATCACATATTACACATGCATGTCCCTTTACGAGAGGAATTCAATTATACAGTAAAAGATAATTCATTTAGTTTGAATACATCAAAGTGTAAATATTAGCAAGTCTATTTAAAGTATAGCTTCGAATAAACTGGTGTATGCAGAGGATATCGCTTCTGACCACTCTAGAGGGAAAATAGGCTACACACTGGGACTGCAGTCATTGAACAAATAACTGAGGCTCGAAAACACATACATAGAACTGCGTAGTCTAGCCTACAAGTCATTTAAAAGACAAAGTTTTCATGTCCCTATAGATACTTGCACAAACACGAAATAGCATGGCACTTCCTTTCGATGTGAGCATATCTATTCCCTGTCTTACTGCACGAGGCTATAAAGAAGCCATGTGTCTGATTGGCTGCTGCATGATGCCAAAGGTTGCTCTCACCTTCTCCATTAGACCGCTAGAGTGCACGACCATCGTCTGCTAGATTCGCGGTGGTCTTCAGACATCTTCTTTTCCCCTGTCACCTTCAGGAGGACGCCAACATNCACCATCGTCTGCTAGATTCGCGGTGGTCTTCAGACATCTTCTTTTCCCCTGTCACCTTCAGGAGGACGCCAACATCGTTTGCGTTACCGATGTCAGCCGCTAGGAGTACTGGTGTCGACACGAATGACCGAATTCCGACATGAAACATGCAGAACACCCATCCATGTAGTACTCGATGCAAGTATCTCAAAAAATGCCAGACGCACGAGGTTTCAATCTAACTGCCAATGAGGGCTGCAGCTCGATGGTTCCGATATCACAGGGGGACTGCAGTGGTATGGTTCGACTGTGAGGCCTAAAGGTTGCAATAAACAGCATCAGCCTAACTCGTCGGTTGTAGGGAACTTCGTGCATTATATAAAACTGTCCCGTACGTTAAAAAAAGAAGTCACTTAATAGTAAAAGATAAAGGCTCAACATAGACGCAAGTGCCCTGCGAGCACTCTGTCGTATCAAACCTCTTCTATAAAAAAAAATAATACCTGATAGTTCCACAGTCCGTAATAGCTATATCAGTTTTACTATTGCGACAACTTTAGCAAAAAACTGGCAGGTCCGTCAACTGTAAAAAGAGTTTATGTTCACAAGGACCAACCTCGAAAACAATTCTACAATATTTACCAGCGGTGATAATTTGAAGACTCATTACATAACTTGTAAAAGCTGTGCTCCTTTGCTTGCCACTACACTAAAAATCATGCATTTAAACCAGTGGTCATCCAAGCGACGACGACACTGCTACATATTGATGATAAGATACAAAAACAATGCAAAGGAAAACACCTACCAACTGATGCATATTGCGCGAGCAACGAACACTGTGCATTATGTTAGAGCAAAAAAAATTACCATCGCGAAGCACTGATGCCAGCAAACAAAAAAGGAAAATAGTTATAAACACCTTCGAACCAACACATGTTGCACAAGCGACGAGCACTTTTTTTTCCAGTTGACGGGCATTCTGGCTTATTACTTAAGTTATTGTATGTGTTTTCGAGCCTCAGCTTTCTGTTCAAGGGCTGCAGTGCTAGTGTGTAACTAGTTTTACCTCTAGGGTGGACAGAAGCGATACCCTCCACCAGCACCGGTTTATTCGAAGCGATATTTTAAAGAAACATGCTAATATTTACAGCTTGATGTATTCAAACGAAATAAATTATTACCTTGTACTGTATAACTGAATTCCTCTCATAAAGGGAATTGCATGCGACACTGCTGGTCTGCCACTCTGGTGCCTGATGACACGTCTCTCTCGGCTAGTGTTCTGTGCCATCCGTTCGACTTGTCGAGACCTGCATAGTGTCCGCGTTGCCGATCGACCGTCTGGGCTTCTTTACAGATTCTCACGTTGTTATTTGATCATTTGACATCGGCTGGGTCAGATGTGTTTCGCTGCTAGTGATGTAAGTGTTGGTTGTACTCTAAATGCGATAATTTCGTTTCAGTCGGTTCGTAAGAAAGTTGTTCGCTATTGTATTGTACTCACCAGGATGGTAAGGTATTGTATAGCATCGTTATATATTGGGACTCGTTATGACATCAGACTCGTGGTGTATTTTCATATATGCTAGTCCTTTATTGTCTGTTACAAGACTGATTTTTCATGTACAAGGCGGTTTCGTAACTTTTAAACACGGTTTCCCCGACCCTTGCACTCGGCTGATGGTGTTGATTTATATTAACGTGTACATGTTTTAGTGTAACATTATACTACGTATGCCTTATTATCGTTACAATTGTATACCACTTGATTTTTCAATATATGATTGGTTGTTAAGGGTTACCCAGGCTAACAATGACTCTGGCTACCGGTTCTTGTGTTAAACTGATGGTGTTTGTCGTACACATCATAGTCGATTTCGCAGTGCTGACCGACGGCGAGCAGTTCTGTTTATCAACTGGTCAGTTTTCTATGGTTGCAATAAATTAAATCACCATTCAACCGGTCGAATACGAAGCTATGTTGTAATTCTCTCTGTAGTGGGGTAGAGGGAAATCTGTATGCATCTATTTGCTAGACGAGTGCGTGCAGACCAATGTGTATGCGAGTGCTATTTCAGACCCTACACTCCTACATGTAACAGTAACTTTGCGATGCGCCTGTAGGTATACCTTTATTTTCTCGTGTGGATGGTTGTAAATGCTTACCAACTATGCTTGTAACATCACTTAAGGCCTTACTTACCATTATATCTTTGATTGCAGTCGGAAGTGATGACTGTGATATAAATCTAACCTTTGAAGTTCGGGAACATGTAACACGTCCATCTCGCGCGCTATGGAGTTTGTACTAGTGGAGGGCGTGTCGTTGATGTGCTGACATCACTTCCTCAAGTCGAANATTGCAGTCGGAAGTGATGACTGTGATATAAATCTAACCTTTGAAGTTCGGGAACATGTAACACGTCCATCTCGCGCGCTATGGAGTTTGTACTAGTGGAGGGCGTGTCGTTGATGTGCTGACATCACTTCCTCAAGTCGAACAGTGCGCACAGAGGACGGCCAGCATTACGCATGTGTTGTCTTTGCAACATAGGAAGCATAAGTCACCTTTTTGCTGCGGACTTTGTAGGTGTCGTACATGGCATTCGGCAAAAATACGTTTTTAAAACTACATATAAGCTTGGGGGCTTATCTGAGTACGTAAGGATGGAGGTCTTAATAAAACAAAATAACTAAATTTGATTTTTAATTTATTCACATAGCTATTATTTACAGCATTAAATTAGCAGTCTCGACTATTACTCTTTTTATTTCACATTGAGCACAATATTTGTCTATTTCAATTCTAATTAATGCCCTTCTTTATATATCTGGTTATTGTATTCATAATTAANTTGAGCACAATATTTGTCTATTTCAATTCTAATTAATGCCCTTCTTTATATATCTGGTTATTGTATTCATAATTAACACACGTTCAGTCTGTCTGTTACCATCATTTGCAATGTATTTCACTCACGCATCCAGTCCAATAGTCCAGTCTGCAGTCGACTATTCACTGCTCTGATGCTCGCAGTCGCAGATTTTCTTCCCGCTTGTCACTTCTCTCACCGCGCGTTTCTCTTATCTCTAGTCGTCTATCGATGAAACTCATCCATCCAACAACTGCCGGCTCGGAGGCCCGACGCTGTTTTTATAGCTGCTGGCCTTGACCTGGAAGGTTCGCCGCATCCCAAGTCACGCTGATATAAGTGAGGTCAGTAATCCAGAGCATTCTTCAGATGTTTCAAAGACACCGGATATTCAAGGTTGGGAGCGGCACGTGCCCTGATAGGCATAACAGGTACGCTTTGTAAACATTCCTTTGAAAAAAGCCGCCGCGTCTCCGGTTGCAACTGATAGCGCGCGCGTTCATAAATCATCTAATTACTCCGCTCTTCACTTCCACTCTCTCGCGCGGAACAAAGCAGCGAGCACGTAACAATATATTTATAAATTAAACTAGTGCTATTAACAAATAGTACAGACAAATACTGTATCAATCGCAGCGTATCAATATTACTTCTCCAGTGAACTGCCAATTGTGTTTCGGCGCCCAGGAGCACCCTGATCGCTCCTCATTGTCACTTGAGACGCACATCGCCGCTCCCAGTAGCTCGCCGAATGACCTGAAATACACGCGACACACTGCAGTTCGCAACTCACTCGTACTGCCCTTGGCGGGGTAAAGGCCCATGTTTATACCTGCGCTAACTCTTTCTGGATTATTCCGCACACATGCAAGTCTGGAGATAAGTTAATTCAGCGCCGAGACGTTTCTCAGAATGAGTCATTACCCGCATTCTGGGATGTGTCGGTAGCTTAGGCTCATCACTCGCACCTTTATAGTGGTAGGAGTACACTTGCNCCCGCATTCTGGGATGTGTCGGTAGCTTAGGCTCATCACTCGCACCTTTATAGTGGTAGGAGTACACTTGCGAAGAAGGGTCCGAAAAGTGGTGGGGATTAATACTGCCGCATGGCGCAACGAAAGGCCTAGACGTGTTACGCAATACAGTTTTGGCAAAACTACANGGTGGGGATTAATACTGCCGCATGGCGCAACGAAAGGCCTAGACGTGTTACGCAATACAGTTTTGGCAAAACTACAGTGTACATCTAAAACACTTTTGAAATCGGCTTTTGAAGGAAATCACTGCCCGTTAACTGCTTCCTCTGTTTTCGCGCACATTGGCATGCAGGCTACCTTTTAAGTTGCAGCAAATTAATTAAAGCAGTTGTTAGTCGTAGCGTTGCATTGTGTGTGCAATGTTTGAATTTGTAGCAAATGAAACTGGTGTCATTTGTTANGCAGTTGTTAGTCGTAGCGTTGCATTGTGTGTGCAATGTTTGAATTTGTAGCAAATGAAACTGGTGTCATTTGTTATCTTTGTACACATTAGAACACGGATTGAAATATTACTAACATACCACCACATTTAGGCTCTTAAAATGTTCGTGTTTTTGACTGAAGCATGAATAAGGTGATTATGCACACGACAATGTAAATTTTACAAACAAGCAGACAAGTATATCTTAAGCTAGGCGTTCGAAATACTCAACCGTGGAAAGCCTATGCTACTATATAAAACAATCTGAGAGAACAGATGCGGCACATCACGTGAAGTGGACTCCTGGCTGTATGTAGGTGATTCTTGTGCCGGAGGCCTAACATGACAACACAGAAACGCACTTTCTGCATGCATGGGACTGAACTACGGCGAGTGTCTGTGGAATGTTCATTGCCGACATCATCATTTTGCGCCCTAATGATAAAATGTATGTGTGATACGTTGGCTATGAAAATTCCACACAGAGATGTTCGTAGTGAAAATAATAGCGGAAACACACATTGTACAAAGTTTCGTTATATGAAGAAATTAAATTTTTAGAAAAAACCCAAAAAATGTTACGTTTACGTTTGTGGAATGTTAAGTGCTGTTATTAAGNGAAGAAATTAAATTTTTAGAAAAAACCCAAAAAATGTTACGTTTACGTTTGTGGAATGTTAAGTGCTGTTATTAAGCGCACACTACTAAAAAATACTAAGTAATTTTTAAATGAAAATAATTGGGATCCTTATTTCATATTAATCCGCGGGANTGCACACTACTAAAAAATACTAAGTAATTTTTAAATGAAAATAATTGGGATCCTTATTTCATATTAATCCGCGGGAGCAGTCGTTTAATGTGGCATATCGTTTTAAAAGTACAATATCTGATCCGTATTCGCTCGCCGCCCCAACTCCGCCCCTCCCATCCTCCACCACGCCTGGTTCACTAAATCAGTATCGGAAAATAAATGTGTCGTTGAAGGTAGGCTGCAGGCTGATAGCTGGGAAGGAGGGAGGGGCAGGCGGCTGGATGACGCCGCAAGCCTTCCTGCTCGTGGTGGCCAGTAGGCGCCGGGCGACCTCCAGGACGTTGCGCACCGCTCCGCCTGCGAGGCGAAGACATCAGGGCAAACTGCAGACAGCGGGAACAAAGGTAACACTGATACGGTCTACTCGGCCTTCGTGTAGAGCGCGTGCATGCATCTACGCAGTAGCCCGCTTCAGTCCCACANTCCGCCTGCGAGGCGAAGACATCAGGGCAAACTGCAGACAGCGGGAACAAAGGTAACACTGATACGGTCTACTCGGCCTTCGTGTAGAGCGCGTGCATGCATCTACGCAGTAGCCCGCTTCAGTCCCACAACTGGACTGCTTTTATAGCGATATCAGAGAAACATTAGATGACAGTATTGTATATGCGTGAAATGTTTATGGAAATGCAATATGCAACGCTTTGAAATCTTAGTTCACTTGCAGGATTTGCTGGGAAAATACACGTAAACAAACGTGGACTTCAGTGACCACGAGGTCTTGGCATCTGTGCTGACGATGGACGAGTAAGTGTTGGATGCTTGCGAAGAAGGAAATTAATCAATCTCGTGTTTATTTGGTTTTTGATCTCTTCAGCTGTAGCGCGACCGTAGCGGCAAATTAGGTTGTACTTTCGTGACACGTGGTAGGCAATAAATGCATGGCATATACACTTTTTACTGTGGAAACTCTTTTGGTCTAACTTTGACGGAAAACTTCCCCATTTTACGATAGGCCTAATAGGTTNGCTTTTGTATATGCGTGAATTGTTTATGGAAATGCAATATGCAACGCTTTGAAATCTTAGTTCACTTGCAGGATTTGCTGGGAAAATACGCGTAAACAAACGTGGACTTCAGTGACCACGAGGTCTTGGTGACGATGGACGAGTAAGTGTTGGATGCTTGCGAAGAAGGAAATGAATCAATCTCGTGTTTATTTGGTTTTTGATCTCTTCAGCTGTAGCGCGACCGTAGCGGCAAATTAGGTTGTACTTTCGTGACACGTGGTAGGCAATAAATGCATGGCATATAAACTTTTTACTGTGGAAACTCTTTTGGTCTAACTTTGACGGAAAACTTCCCCATTTTACGATAGGCCTAATAGGTTNAACTTTTTACTGTGGAAACTCTTTTGGTCTAACTTTGACGGAAAACTTCCCCATTTTACGATAGGCCTAATAGGTTCCATCTTTCAAACAACGTCCAAGCTGAGGAGGTTGTTGCGCATCTCCGTGGCCCCAAGACCTCTTTTCTTCCCCCTCGGGGCCTCTGTGGTGTAATGGTCAGACTACTCGCCTTCCACCCAAGGCGAACCGGGTGAGATTCCCGGCGGGGTCGCACCCGAATTTTCGCATGTAAAAATCGTGCCGGACGATGCCGCTGGTCGGTGGGTTTTGTCGTATATCTCCCGTTTCCCCCGCCCTTGCATTCCGGCGCTGCTCCATACTCACCTCGCTCTGCCCTCATCGACTCTCAATACCTCTATGTTAGTCGCCGAGATCTCTCCACTTATTTATCCCCCTCCCACCCTCTTGTAAGATCGGCGTCCATAGCAGATATTGCATTTTCATGGTTCTGGAATATCCTTGTGCGGAAGTGCGAACAGGGAATGTCCACGTATCTAGATCTCGTCTAATAAAGACCCATCTACAATCAGCCGTACGTACGGATGTGTCCCAATCTCGGCGTCAAGTGACGTCTCACGTATTCCGAATATGGTCTACAAATGCGTTGCCCGAAAGTGAGCTTTTAGAATCTGACACCAGGCCGCAGTAAATTTGGCGCTTTATTTCTTGTTGCGTAGTTGTCATACTGCTGAAGTTTTGATTAACCTTCTTAATGTTTGCGAGATATGAGATTTGAATGTTTATTTTTGTGGTATATATAACTTTTAATTTTAAATAAGCTCGCCAACTAACAATCTAGGAATTTT
>NQII01000225.1:176087-186283 GCA_002778355.1 Clitarchus hookeri | reverse complement strand
GTGCGATAAAACATTAAAGTTTTGTGGAAAATTAATTTTTAAAGAAATACGCTGTGAATATCAATGCCTCTTACACTTCTTCCATATTCCTCTAGTTCATTTGTCATTCTCTCCCTCCACTTCTTCAGAGCTGATTGGTTGTTCACTCATCTCATTAAAAATAAATACCAACTTATTACTAGTATATATACAAATTCATTGTGGTATACATGGTGTAATGTGGCATTAATGTCAATATATGAGGCAAGGTTAGCAACCCATGAAATATAGTTATGACTGTAAAGCACATTAGTAGGTCTTTTTTTCCAAGTTTCATAGTTTTGCTTAATTTCGTCATAAGAACAATTATTTGAAATCTGATAAGTTATTGAAATTTCGTCATAATTTTACTTTTTTTTCTCTAATGCTAATTTTTGCGTTGTTGCTTTCAGTGATGCAGCATCTGATATATTTGGAGTATAAATTATGGCAATCGGGGTATAATTTTAAATTTTCTTAGCAATGCTAAAATTGATCAAATCGCTTAGTAATAGGCCTATTATTGTATCAGGTTGTAAGTACAAATCAGGATAAGCCACCAAGTTCTTATAAATTAAATTTCTGTAAATTTTTNTATTATTGTATCAGGTTGTAAGTACAAATCAGGATAAGCCACCAAGTTCTTATAAATTAAATTTCTGTAAATTTTTTATAAAAATTGTAATTTGAATATTTTGTAATTTCATTAATAAGTACACATCATTTATTTAATTGCAGTGTCTATATATTAAATGTTAATCAACCCATTCATACGGACGGATTCCTTTCTTGAAGTAAAATGCCCCTTTTTAATATTCAGTACAAGTAAATTTATTATATTTCACTTTATTACAATTTCCAATTGATTTTTGATCTAAATTTTAAACAATAGTCATAAACTTCTGCTGAATTAAATTATTTATTGCCTTATCTGAACTTGTACTTGAAAACAAATCTAATTTATCATTCAATGTGATTTTGAGTACATTATTTTTTTTCTTTTTAATTTATATTTTTGAATCACATGATAAACTTCGTTCAACTATTTCATATGTTTTGTTTTAAATTTTTTGCATTCCAAGAAAATTAATATTTTTGTGGATTAACATAATTTTTGGGGGCTGTTGTTTTGTGTTTGGTGCTATATGCGACACATTAGTTATTATTTAATTACATAATTAATCGTCAAGGTAACTCTGAAACATAACTTAAATCATACATTGAAGTAATGTTATCGTCGTAAAGTGGCGAGGAGTTAAGTGAATGTGGAGTCGCAATTGTAATTCCAGGGCGCTAGGCCGTATTTCGCACACGGCCCTCGCGGTGAGCAGAAACTCTTACTAGGGACGTGACGTCGCACATACTCTTCTGCTCCACTGTCGGCCACGGAACACACCAAACGCAAGTACAGGGGTGACTGGGGCGACCATGTCCATGTTAAATCCAAAGTCATCCGTCATGACACGACAAAACACTGAAAAAAATGTGTGGGGCGCTACATAAATCCATTACATTGATAAAACTGCAAAAGCACTGAGGTGCAAACCAAATTACTTGAAGCCTCTTATGAACCAGCTAGAGGTAAAACGCTCGTTACACGTGTGAAAAGCCCCAAGGCAACCTAATTATTTACGGGCCCTCTGTACAACGGAAGGGCCAGGCCGGCTGCGGTGGTAAACGAATGAACCCTCGTAAGCCACCGAATGGCATTGAAAGCTCTCACCCACTTACGCACTTTGCTGTCACTCATCGCATTGGGGCCATACACTTGTCTTATCTGTCGACGAACTTCCGCTACTGAAACGTTCCAACCGAATCACTGACCATATTTCACAGTCGGCGGGCTGATCAATTGTTTTAAACATTTTGAACTGACACTGTAAACAGCACATTGCAACAATACCAATGCAAATGGCATCGTTTGACAAGCAAGGCATGCCAGGAGTCGGTGCGCATGCGCGTTACAATGTTTGCGCGACGTTCGATTAGCTACGGCGATTCGGACCTTACTTTCCGAATAACCCACGTAATAAATATTTTAGTTCCTCAAATTTCAATTACTGACTACAGGAAGATTGGTTTTTTTTAAAGTTGGTCATCTGTGATTACACATTTTATGCAAAAATTAATAAAAATAATTTATATAATATCTATATATTCTATTACTTATATTGCATTAATATTAATATTATGGTAGTGCAATAACAAACACATTGCTGCCACAGGAATCCCACCTACAACTTTGGAACATGCCTAATTCATTTAAAAGTTAATTAGATTTGAGAGCCATCTTGCAAATTCTGTATGGTTTGGTTTCATCATCCTGAACTTGTAATCATGGATAATGCTACAATTGCAGAAATAATGTAATTTCAGCAGGACAACATCCAGCAAACTTACATTCAAAGATTCTTGCTAATATCAGTGCTACAAATCTTTCCAGTCGGTGGGTCATGTATGACAACTCGCCTTTCCTCCTTCTGTGTCAGGTCACCTAATTAAAGCTGTGAATTTTTTTGTATGGGGTTATGTTGAGGATCATGTGTAATGTGTTATATTGCACAGGATGTACCAGTGCTCCAACACAGAATAATAAGTGTGATTATTGGTGTTGAACATAAGAGATATGTACACATTACCTTAGCGGTATGGAAAGCAGTATCTCAGTGACAGAAATGTGGAACAGGAAGGGTATTTGAATTGTGTGCTAATTATTATCTCATCAGGTGAGTGAAGATAACTTAGTATGGATGCTTATTGTGTATGGAAGAAAGTGGCCAGATCTTTTGTTTTTGCGACAGAAGTGTTATAATTAGGAATAACACAATTGGGGTGTATGGCAATAGAGTTTGGACAAAATATTTAAAGGAGTGTATTAACTCAGTGGTTAATTTGTGAAACATTGTGTGTGTGTGTGTGTGTGTGTGTGTGTGTGTGTGTGTGTGTGTGTGTGTGTGTGTGTGTGTGTGTGTATATATATATATATATATATATATATATATATATATGCAGCTGTTTAGAATTTGAATTGGGGGTGTTTTTATTTTGCCCCACTTTCTAGTAAACAAGTAGCCTATTATACCCTTGAAAAATAAAAAATGAACACATGTATAATGGAGATAGTGTTATTCTAACAAAGGAGTGTTTGGTTTGCTTACAGAGAGTTAGTTCCATCAGTGTTCGTGATGGGCAGTGCTGGTATGACAGAGGTGCTAGCAGCCACAGTACTGTTCCTGGTGTTCCTGTACCAAGTCAGCCATGTATTCCGATACTACGCAAAGTTTCTTGTGTTTACTCTGCTATCGCTCGTCAGTGCCACCATATTCATACCGCTCATGTTGATTCGTCCTAGGGACTATAGGAATGCCTTGTGAGTCTTCTAGTTATCCAGTGAGCAGTGTACAGTTATCAGAAATATTTTTTGAAACATTAAATTGTTTCCAGTGGAGTGGTAGATGGAGGTTGCACACACTCCAGGCTTAATTTTGCTGTGTGGCTGATGTTGGTATAGATTTCCTCTTATATGAGACAGTTGGGGAAACTTTTTAAGTTTCTTTAACTGTCACACATGAAGTTGTTATCTATCTAAAATTCTAAACTAAGTGAATAATAAAAAACTGTAATTTTTCTTTACATTTTATATAAAAGAGAAGTTTGCAGCAGTTATTCAATAAGCAATTGTGTACTGTCTGAATTCATAAGAATTGTTTGGCGAGACATATATTACAAAAAATTTAAGGATGGCCACAATGAAATTTCCTTACATTCCTCAGTTCTAGAAAAACTCAAAAACTTATCTGTGCATAATGTACTTTCTTTAAGTAGCTTGCCATCATTTTTTCTATTTAAAATATTCATTTCTGCAAGCGAACTTATTTTGTGTGTGTTTGAAAACAGCAAAATTATGATCTTACAAAAATATGGCACTGATTTTTTTTTTTTTTTTTTTCTAAAAGATTACCTTACATTTAATGTCTAAAAGTTACAGTAATGGTCATAAATTATAAAATGGTTAATGTTTCTTCTGCTGAGTGCCCTTGAAGATAGGAGGATTCATATTTATTTATTTTNTGGTCATAAATTATAAAATGGTTAATATTTCTTCTGCTGAGTGCCCTTGAAGATAGGAGGATTCATATTTATTTATTAAAAAAAATATGATAATATTACCATATCAATAGTAGAACAAAACTCAAGTACAGGCCTAGCTGTTGCTTAGCTCCCATATTAAAAATACATGTATATCAGGAGCTGCTCTTGTCAATGGGTGCAGGGGCACGTGCCCTCCCAAATAAAATTTAACATGCCCTGCAAAGAAATGCTCTTTATGCATTTTTTTTTTTTTCATAATACAAGTGTAAAAGTAACTTATATAGTCATTAACTTCTGTATCACAAGGCTCTGCGAATAGTGTCTCCTTACTGTAGTCGGAAAATACTTTACCTCGCAGCTTTTGGGCACAGACAGTTTGTGCGCATGCTGCTGTTTTTTTCCTTACCGAAGGCACACAAGATGTCTTGGAAATAGCCGATGTGCGATAGAATCGGGGCACAAGCCACCTGCCTCCACACGGTTCAGACAGTACTGTGACAGCTCGATAGATGGCAGGTGCATCTCCTCTGCGATACCTATTTTAATCTGTCACAACAATGTGTTTTTGACATCATCACACATTACGTACAGTTACTGTTTATTATATTCAAGGTTCGAGAAATTGTGAATATTTTGAAAACAACAGTGAATGATGTCACGGTTTTTAAAGTTTGCATGTTATTCAGATTTTGAGGTTTTTACACAGTATTTTTCTCTTTGTGTTGCTGAACTGACATGTAACAGACCATGTTTATTCAAAAAACAAAATGAACAAAATTAAATTTTTTTTTATGGAAGCAGCTTGTGTATCATAAAAAGCATTAAATTAAAAATCTTGGCCCTCCGAGACCACAACTTACTCTAACACAAACCTATCGCACCTAAGAAAAAAACTATACACTTAATTTGAATAAAAAATGTTCCATAAAGCCATTTGGTCTGGTTGATATGAGAGGATAAAACTGTGTTTTGTTTTTGTAGTGTTCTTTTTGNCATTTGGTCTGGTTGATATGAGAGGATAAAACTGTGTTTTGTTTTTGTTATGACGATATGTGAGTGACTACAGATGTTGTCTGTCTATAATATCTGGATGAAAAGATTAATAAACATTTGAGGAACAAAATACACTTGCAAAATGAAATGGAATTGGTAATACTGGGGCAGACTGATATAAGAAGTCAGTTAGATGATGTGAACAGACATTCAGTTAAAAAGATAATGAACTAGTAGAAACAACAGATATATATATTTTAGAATAATAAAATCCAATAAATTTTGTCGCTTTTTGAGTAAAGTCTTGGGGATCATGATGAAAGTACTAAACGGTAAGTTAGTTTGTTGCATCTTAAATAAAGTATTATATTAATTAACTTAGTGCCCTCCTCTGAAATTCTTCCTGGAGCCACCACTGATGTAGATTTATGCTACTTTTGCAGACAAGACCATATTAGTGTATTATAGCATATAGTGTTGCTACTGTGATAGTTTCGCAGTTGAGTGTTCAATAACTTTGCAAACTGTTGACATCTGTAGGTATCCTGCCTGGGGTGCGAGGCAGATTTCCAAACTATTGGGGATACGTTTCGAGATGCAGGGACTGGAGAATGCAGTCCTGGATACAGGCTGTGTAGTGGTCATCAATCATCAAAGTGCCCTCGACTTACTTGGCAAGTTCTATTAATTCTGGTTAAACATAAGTACTTATTAAAAGTAAACTTTTGTTTAGGTTCTTGTGTGAAATGTGTAAAAATGTATTATTAAACAAATATAATAATTTTTGTGAAATTTTAAATAGTTAATTTGGCTACAGGTAGGTAGTCAACATATTATAATAGATCTGATGATACTTTGCAGTGTAACTCCTGTCTTAGTTCTGCTTGAGTAATGGAGCAACTACAGCAAGCACCCATTGTAGAGCATTCACTGTCAGCAGACAGTTCTTGCCTTACGAGATTGAAGAGACTTTGTCCCAGTGTTGCTTTGTA
Organism: Clitarchus hookeri; assembly: GCA_002778355.1. Taxonomy (NCBI): domain Eukaryota; kingdom Metazoa; phylum Arthropoda; class Insecta; order Phasmatodea; family Phasmatidae; genus Clitarchus; species Clitarchus hookeri. The sequence goes on along the minus strand of NQII01000225.1, from coordinate 180,188 downwards.
TTGAATCACTGATCTGCATCATGTATATAGTGGAAGGGCAGTTCAAGGAATTGGGGGAAGGTTAGGGGTTCTTTGCATATATGTTTTGGGATGATCTCCTTATTTAATTGTTGAAGTATTTTGTATCTGTATTTCATATCAACACCTTGTTACGAACAGACTTGTAAACTTGTCACCCCATTAGGATACTTGACTAATTACTGCACATTGTTCATACATTGTCCTAGAACTCTCACAGTATATTGTGTAATGTAATTTATATCGGCACGGTTATTGGCAAACAAGTCTCACATGAGAGTTTCACGGCTGCTAGCCCATGTATGTGTTCAAGCAGACTGACTGAGAGTTTCACGGCTGCTAGCCCATGTATGTGTTCAAGCAGACTGTGACTGAGAGTTTCACGGCTGCTAGCCCATGTATGTGTTCAAGCAGACTGACTGAGAGTTTCACGGCTGCTAGCCCATGTATGTGTTCAAGCAGACTGACTGAGAGTTTCACGGCTGCTAGCCCATGTATGTGTTCAAGCAGACTGACTGAGAGTTTCTTGTGCATGTTTGGTGCTGATTTTGTGCTTTTAGTATTCAAAGTCTTGTGCTTCATCTTTATTTATACTTAAAGTGGACAAAACTCATGGTTTCTCAGCAAACTTAGTGTTCCATGTAATTTAGGAGGCGAAAGTATCTGGTGGTACAAAGGACTATATTATTATTTAAAAATCCCATTAAAAATTTTTATCAACTGCACAAAATATGAATGAATTGGACATCTTAATAGTGTGGTCCTTCAAATGTCTTACTGCAACAAAATATTTTCTATCTCTCTTTGGAGTCTTGAAGGTTGATATGTCAAGTATTACTTGTGTTTTGGCTATATAGTTGACTGGATCCGTTTGCAGACCTGTATGGCCATAATGTAAAAAAAACCTTTCAGTTAGGAAGATGTCATTTGTGCTATATCAATTTGTAATTGAAGGAAAGTTATCGTGAAGATGCCAGATTTGTACATTTTACATTATATTAGGAACTTCATGTTGGACAATTGTAATGCTTCGAAGACTAGAATGAAACTGCCATGCACACCAACTTATATAATCTTGTAGGTAATTTATTTAATTTAAAATGTAGATGAGTAAGGCTGCAGCTTTCGGTTACTTTTTTATGGGAAATATTGCTATCATAGAGTATGTGTGTACTATAAAATGTTGTCTTTGCTGTGCTTCAGAGCTAACAGGAATTCCCAATCTTGAAATCAGTTTATGTGCCAGCCAAACTAGTAAAAATTATAAATTGTAGATACTGTAATTCTTATTTCAAATTTTGGGCAGTGTTGGCAGAAATTTGGCCAAAGCTTGAAAGATGCACTGTCATCTCGAAGAAAGAAGTGTTATACCTTGGGCCATTTGGTTTGGCAAGTTGGCTGTGGGGCACAATTTTCATTGATCGGCTTAATGGCGAGCGAGCACAGACCACCATTAACAGGACAGCAGAGATTGTGCGCACCAACAGGGTGAGTGATGCAAATTTCTGGATGCTCAACATGTTATTTTTTTGTTGGAATTTCATTTGATACAGCATTGCTATGCTTGTCTGAAAATTATTGGAGGCTGTGATTTTTTTTAGAGCACGTACGTACACATACTATATTCAGTGTGTACTTTAGCTTAAGTAGTTTGCAAAGGAATATGAACATTAAACTCTAATCTTTTTATCTTAATGTAATGAAATGTGTTACATTGTTAGCTCATTGTTAGCAATATAGACTTACAGACACAGATATGAGAAAAGCTACTTTATTGAAAGCATACTTTACAGAATTATTAAAAATAACTGGACCCAATGCACCACACACCACAAACAAATAAACTAGAAATTAGGCTACTGACCTATCATTATTTACTTTGATATTAACCAGAGAAACACAATTATTTCAATAATTGTGATAAATGAAAACAAAGAAAATTGCAGTTCCTGAATAAAATATTTTTTTTGCCTTTCATTGGCTTGTAACTAACAAACTGCCCAATACTCACAGATTGACATGAAACAAAATTACAGTAGAGAATATTGAAAAGAAAACCTACAGCCCTAGAGTGCACATGTTAGTATCTCTAAAAATTTTAATTTTAATATTAATATGTTTTTATGATTTTGAAAATGATTAAACATTGTTTTTTTGCAGAACACTGTTCTTTTGTAATACTTATACAAATGAATGATATTTGCATTGTGGTCGTGAAGAGAGATGTCCCAAAACAAATTTTTTTCACTTGGCTATACACCACTATTACGGCATCTCCAGAGGGTAAGTTAGGGAACTGAAGGTACTCAACTCACAAAAACTTGAAAAGAGGAAACACTGTAATTTGCATAGTAGAATTGCAGCAGAACCTGTAGTAGTGAGGTCAATTAAGAACGAAAAATTAAGATGAAGATGAAGATTAGGATGAAGTAGCCGTTCTGAAACACTATGTGGTGGTAGCTTGCAGACACATGCTTACAGTAACTGTCTCTGCCATCCACCAGCTGTAATATTTTCCAACACAAAATAGAGATCCCCGATAGTGTGCTTCAAAGAGTATGTTGATTTGGGTTTGCCAAGTGAGAAACAGGAATACTTTTTATAAATTGTATTTTGAAAAATTCCCTAAAGCAGGTACTAAAGACTACCAACAGTCATGAAGTAAATACAATATTTTACTTTCAAACCCCAAAGGTAAATACAATAATAGATAATAAAAGGCCTTTAATTACAGAAATTACAATAAAACAAACCCCTCACAAAGTACATATTTAAATGTGCGATACAAAACCCTGCAGGGTAAAACTTAACTTTGTGAAACCATATTAACAGCCCCCCCACCCCATTAAAGGAACAGAGTTCCATTCTCATTAACTCCCTCTGTGAGTCTCCTCCTCAAAGTCTCTGATACCCCTCAGAATGTGAACACCAGCCTTTTATTTCTTATGGAAGGTTTTCTAACGTTCACGTTGCATTGAGCGCCCATGGTGACGTCACAAGCTGCTCGTGCCGCCAGTAGTCCTGGTGACACCCAGGGTGGGGGAGGAGGGGAGGCAAAGTAACAAACAAGCCCAGGCATGGGCCGGCACTCCAGTATGACTATAGCCCGCCTGTCTGTCACCTCGGTAGAGCAGACCATGCAGTCCGACGGGGCGCTCACACCAAAGTAAGCCACGTCTACATCTGTGATCATCATCCACGTAGTTCATATAGTACCAACAGCATATAGCATGGGTATTCCTAGTATAGGCGCTTGTTGATAGATGGGATGCTCATCCAGGTAGTTCACACAGTACCAACAGTNGATGCTCATCCAGGTAGTTCACATAGTACCAACAGTATATAGCATGGGTATTCCTAGTATAGGTGCTTGTTGGTAGATGGGATGCAGTCACAACAAAAATCATGTAACGCAAAAATTAATTGCTGCAACACACAACTCATGGTAGTGTAATGTACTTGTACTCAACAAAAGGAGAGTTAAGATGGGACATGGATATAAACTTCCACATGAAGAAATTTTGAAAATAACTAAGTTACAACTCTCAATACATATTATAATTATTCTGTAACTACATCTTGCAAAATTAGTAACAAACAACAACAAAATTAAGATCCTGTAGATATTTCCTTCCAATAAAGACGAGCGTACACAGATGTCATGGCATTGTGTCAAAGTGATCCTGGAGCTAACACAGTTCCAAAAATCTTGAAACACCATTTACATTAAACAGAGGAAAGATATTACAGAAAAAATTGTGTGTGTGTGTTTATATATGATACATACATATATATATATATATATATATATTAGTGATGCAACGAATGTCGATTTTTCCACATTCGCGAATGTGAATGCGAATATTCACCTCCAACATTCGCAAATGCGAATGTTGGTTTTTCAAATATGGCGCCAAAAGCGTGCACCTACGAACTCGAATTTTACCACGCGTTTAGAACTGGCCAGCAGGGCGGCCATGTTAAAACCGAGAGTAGCCCATATGCCCCGACTCTGAACGAAGTAAACAAATCGTGATTGCTGGCTTACTGAATGAAGTTAGCTGCTAATAATGTTTTCGTAAA
>NQII01000225.1:134800-167499 GCA_002778355.1 Clitarchus hookeri | reverse complement strand
GGGGGGGGGGCAGTTCCTGTTATGCTGTGTGTGCAGCCACTTACATACAAAGGTATAATAACAACAAACCTAGCCCGTGTCGGCAAGTAGTACCATTAGCCGGACAAGCACTAGTGTGGAATTTCCTTCCAGATAGTCGGTGTAACACGACTTGAGAGCATAACGAGGCAGCATCGTAGTACAGATCGTGTGCTCCAATAGTGTATCACATTTATTTGCGAAGTATGAAAAGATACCAATAGCAAAACATAAATGTGGTGCTCATTTTTTACTCTATCTTTAATTCATATTTTTGCCTAATGCTCTTGCATTTAGTAATAACATCTTCTTAAACAGTTACGAATAAAGATTCATGAATTATGACACACAAATTGATTCAACATATGACCCATTTCAAATATGTGCTATTGATTTTAGCCAATTTTAGTTAATTTCTTATTTTATAATTAATTTAGGCAATTAGCTTAAAAAATAACAGCTTATCAGTAAAACACAGCTGTTTGTAGTAAGAATTACTGGGAAATTTTTTCAATATTCCTGACAATACTTTTTATTATGGTTTGTGGATTTTTGCCTTTTCGTCTTAAAATTTTCTTCCAACTTTTAGTTGCATCAATATTCAAGGCGGATATTTTCTGGCAAGAGACTCTCCTCATTGCTAATTTAATCAACAAATATAATCGTAAACATTATCACAAATTTACCCCTTCAATATTTTAATGTAGTCTTATCTGTAAATATCACTTTCTGCCAACAGCACATACTGCCATACTGCCTCAGAATATTTAAAATAAAACTAATTCTTTTGAGGAAAATTGGAAGTGTGGACTTAAATATAAAAGAACTCTGTCCACTATTGATTTATTATCACAGCCATCTTGCTCAAAACANATTGGAAGTGTGGACTTAAATATAAAAGAACTCTGTCCACTATTGATTTATTATCACAGCCATCTTGCTCAAAACAGGCAGATGCAGAAACTCTCCTGCCATCTGAAGACACTGAAGATGACAACTATGAAGATTTCGAAGAACTTAAACCTAAAATTAAGTCACCATGGCAGATGCGCATTAAATTGAAAAATACTGCGCTGACTAGTGATTGCTTTGGATTATCAGAGAGAGCAACGGCAGCTATCGCCTCAAGTGTATTGCAAGATTTTGGCATCGTAACCGATGGTGACCACACCCATGTTNTCCACTATTGATTTATTATCACAGCCATCTTGCTCAAAACATGCAGATGCAGAAACTCTCCTGCCATCTGAAGACACTGAAGATGACAACTATGAAGATTTCGAAGAACTTAAACCTAAAATTAAGTCACCATGGCAGATGCGCATTAAATTGAAAAATACTGCGCTGACTAGTGATTGCTTTGGATTATCAGATAGAGCAACGGCAGCTATCGCCTCAAGTGTATTGCAAGATTTTGGCATCGTAACCGATGGTGACCACACCCATGTTNTAGAGCAACGGCAGCTATCGCCTCAAGTGTATTGCAAGATTTTGGCATCGTAACCGATGGTGACCACACCCATGTTGTTGACAAAAGTAAACTTCCAAGGAAAAAAATTGTTAACCGCTCAGAACTTCAAATGCAGAACAAGGACAAGCATAACTATTAAATAAATTTAGATACGGGATGTGAGGAGAAGCATTAATACAAGGCATTATCGGGAGAGTCGTGTAATGAGCTNAATAAATTTAGATACGGGATGTGAGGAGAAGCATTAATACAAGGCATTATCGGGAGAGTCGTGTAATGAGCTCTACCCACAACATGCGACACGTGACTGAGCGGGAGGTACCTTACCGAACAGGTTATGTTACAAAATTCTGATGATAACCCACTTCAAGGACTATATTTTGATGGGAGGAGGATAACACTCTAGTGATTGAAAAAGTTAACTAAAAGAAGTTTCAAAGAACCATAAAAGAGGAACATTACTCCATTTTACAAGAACCAGGTTCTGTGTATNAGAAGTTTCAAAGAACCATAAAAGAGGAACATTACTCCATTTTACAAGAACCAGGTTCTGTGTATGTTGGTCATGTTTCACCCTCTTCTGGGTCTGCTCAAAACATTGCCAGTAGCATTCTTTCTTATTTGACTGAAGCTGGATTTTCATTTCATGAACTGGGAGTAATTGGATGTGATGGCACCGTTACTAATACGGGGTGGAAAACCGGTGTTATTTGCACAATTGAAGAAAAAGTTAAAAGACCACTACAGTGAGGGGTGTGCCTCTTACATTTCAATGAACTGCCATTCCAGCATTTATTTCAAACTTTAGATGGTGAAATGACTGGGCCAAAATTATTTAGTGGTCTGATTGGCACACAGCTCAGTAATGTGAGAAACATATAGTGGTAAATTTTGACAGTGTTGTGTGAGATTCCATAAATTGACCGGCAAATTTTAAGCAAAGATCAGCAGCACCTGCTATATAATCAGTCAGCTGTCCTGAAGATTTATCTGTTTGTGAGCCTGGCACACTTTGCCACTCAAGGTGGTTAACAACAGCAAACAGAGTTCTCCGATTGTATTTAAGTATTGAAAACCCAACAGACGAACACAAGATCATAGTTTCTTTTCTCCTAAAGTCATACATACCTGTATGGTTTCATATCAAAAAAGGTAAATATTTCACAAATGGACCAGAACATGTATTTGAAGTTATAAAATAGTCAAGATTCCTGCCAGAGTCATTGACCCAGTTATTGGGACACATTTTTTGCCCATCCAGAAAACTTGCTTTTGAGTATGATAGTAGATAAAAGAGATGATATAAGAGAGTTAGGTTTCAGAAGAATTATAAAGGCTAGAAACTTAGCTTCTAAAAGAAAGTCAATCAAGAGTTTTCAACCACCTAAAATCAATTTCCTAGCTACAGGTACAGACCACATTGAAATGATTCACTGGAACACTACTAAACTTTCACCACCACCTTTGCTGCGAAGAGTCACCGATCAAGAGATTTGGTCTAAGGTCCAATCAGGTGGAACAGAGGCTAAGTGGAACTTGGACCAATTCTCATGTCGCACCCAAGCAGTAGAACAATGCGTGAAGTTAGTAACCGAGGCGGCACAAAAAGTCGTCTGCTTCAATTCCAGAGATGGTTTTATAAGAACTACACTTCTCAAGATCTTCAATGCCTAGTATTTCAAGCAAATCTTATTTCAAACTACCAAAAGAAAGTAAAGACAAGTAAAGGGCTATATTTAATTACAAACTGATATTTTACACAATCAGGAAAATCATTTTTGTTTCAATGGAAATTTGTCAATTTAAAAAAAAAATTGTTTTTTTAAACGTAATACGCTACTAATAAATTGTAAAATGTATTATTGTTTTCATTTATTTATCATTCCTATACTTTGTTCTACTAAAATATGTCTATAGCTACTTGTTATACAAGTTATTTGCTTTATTTCCATTTATTATAAAAATTATAAAATTGTATATTTTCTGAAATTTGAGGGCCGATGCGCTACCACCAGACATAAAAATGTATTTATTTTGTTTTTGCATTTTACTAAACTACCCTAGAGGTAAGTTTTCCATAGTATAGCAAATCAAAAAACAAAAAAAAAAAATTTGCCCTACCCAGCAAGTGGGTGATGGTGCTAGCCCGGGTGTTACTGTCTGGGAATGCCTCGACCCAGCATGTTATGAGTTTGGTCAATACGAAGACAAAAAGTTTGTTCCAGGTGGGTCTGGGGTAGGAACTCATAACATCATGGGCGACTGTGTCAAACAGCTGGGTTGGTACTCTGGGGTGCTGCTGTTCCACGCACTCACAGTGGCAGGTCTTGCATGTCTGGCACAACACGCATGCATGGCGAGTCTATTTGTTGATCCTGGGCAAGTGGAAGTTTCGCCCATGGTATGCCTCGTCTTGTCGGCGCCAGGGTGGCCTGCAGAGGTGTCATCATGGTGTAGTTGATACACGGTCAGGCGGAGTGGCTGCAGCACGAACACACACTCCGGGTGGCATCGTTGTGGTACGCGCAGATACTGGAGGATGCCATCAACCGATTGACAGTGATCCAGGTGCCTGTACTCGCATGCTACCTGCCTGTTCTGCACAAACTCGTCTATAGCTTGCACCCTAAGGACCTCGCACCATACCTCATCAAACTCGACCTGTGTTAATTTGCACCATCATGCACACCGCCTCTGGAGGCTGGTCAATTAGTTCACTATGATGGGATGGGGAAAGGAGGTAGCCCCAGGCGGTGTCATCACATGCCTGATTGTTGGGGTTCGGGTGGCGGTACAGCTCGTCCACCATAGCTCATACTTGCCAGGGATGTGCTCAATGACAAAATTCCATGATTGGAGTGCCAGGACCCACCTCGTGACTTCCAGCCCTGCGCCCTATGCAACCGAAGCAAGCACTGGTTGTCTGTCCTTACTGTAAACTCGCTGTCCTCAAAGTGGTGGCGGTAGCGCTTTATCGCCAACACGACCGTGAGGTGCTCATGCTCATTCACATCATTATGTCTCTCAGCCTTCCCAAATTATATGCTCGCATAGTGGACAACGAAGTGTTCACCCTGATCATCCAGCTGGTACATTACCATGTCCAAATCCTTCTGGCTCGTGCCTGTCTGCACATAGAAGCGGTGGGAGTAATCGGGGTGAGTGAGCAGGTGGCATTCGCAGAACCTAAGTTTCAGGTCATCTGAGGCCCATTGGGCCGCATCCATCCAGCGGTACGGGTATTTGGGTGACAGTAAGTTGGTGAGAGGGGCCGTGACCGTGGCAAAGTCTGGGATGTAGTTGCGGAGCCAGTTCACTTGCCCAGCAAACCTTTGTAGCTGTTTGTGCGTCTGAGACGAGGGCTTCCTGTCAATCAGCTGCACCTGTTTCTGTGACAGTCTGTTTCCTGCACATCCACAATGTGCCATAGGTACGGGAGTTTGGTCACACCGATATGACATTTAGGAGGGGCACAGGTGAGACAGTGAGTCTCAAGTCTCTCAACCTCTAAGTCACTAGCGCAAGGTGGTGGGCATGCTCTTCTCATGACTGGGACCAAATCACCACATCATTGAGGTATGCCGGCTGTGAATAGGCCGGTGTACCCATCTTGCAGACCAAAGGGCATGGAGTGGAACTGAATCAGTAGGCTGTCTGGTGTGGTGAACGCTGTCTTGGGCCTGTCCTCTGTTCTCACATATATTTAAAAAGCCAGACTTGAGGTCTTAACATGGGGAAAACCTTGGCCTGCCCCAGCCCTGCCAGTGTGTCAGAGATGTTTAGCAATGGTAGGGGGCGCATTCACAGCTGCATGTTCATGGGCTTGAAATTGATACAGAATTTGAGCGCACAGGCTTTGTCTGCCATGACTACTTGACTCACTAGGCTCAATCACACCATCCTTGAGCATGTCCGTAACCTGGTCTATTCTATGATGACCTATCACATGGGGCCATCATAGAATGGGTATCACAAAAACTGGGGCATCCAACATGGTCATAATGTCGTGCTGAGTGATGGTGGTCCACCGCAACGAGTCACACCTCAAACACATTGGGATATTGGTTCACTACATATTGAAACACTGATGTGTGCCTGGGCAGAACCCTGTGACTGATTTTGTCTACCAACATAGGTCCCCTAGGGGGTGGGAGGTGAGATTCTTGATACTATATGCAGAATGTCAGCCAACCGTGCCAACATAGTCACTCCTTGCTTACCTCGATGCTGGAGTCTTGTCCGCACAGCCACGGCTGACCCAGGATGAAGTTCTCCTGCAACCTCTCTACTGCAAGGGCAGTGGTCATAGTGAAAAGGTCTTGTATCTGTACTGTGATGGTNNGCTGGCGTGCCCCTGGTGGTGAGGCGGAACAGCCCTGGTTCCGTCAGCTGGTGGGCCGGTATGATGTGGGCGACGATGAGTTGTGTCTCGCCACTATGTTGACCAGGTCCACCTTCGGTTGTCAGTCAACGTCCACTGTGATGTGCAGCAGGCTCCCGTTGCTCGTCAAGGTGTGCCCCAGGAGGAAGGTGTTGTTGGCACCTGCACTGTCATGTTATTCAGTCCCAAGAGTTACCTCTTGAGGCAAACAAAGACCACTAGTTGAGTCCCATTGTTGGCGATGGCAAGCGCGTGTGTTCCATCCTTGTAATTGCCTTATATCGGACTCTCTGGATAGCTGGTAGACTAGGGCACAGTGTCATCTATGTTGGCTCTCAAATGCAGCGGCACCAACGTTCACCAGGGCACTCGTGGATGTGTGGTTCACGTCATTTTGTTGTGCTTACTGTTCTTGTCTGTAACAGTATGCACAGTGTTTAAGACAAAAAAAAGCTCACTATGGCACACTCAAACGACTAGATTTTAAAAAAATATATAATATAATTTGGCCTTGTTTAGTATGTGTATCAGTGTGTAAGTTTAGTTTATTAAATGTGGGTCTGTCAAACGTGTATCGGACTTTTGTTATATTTGGATGAGTTGAAAAAGCAATGTCACCAACACTCGTACTGATTTTCCTTTCTGAACAATTGGCAATCCTAGTGAGTGCATGCATGCATGTGCGTATGCACATATGTGCACATGCATAAGTTTCTCTTAACAGCGTGTATAGAACATTCTGTCCAGCTGAATTCCTTTGTTCAACTTGCCCAGGGTTCATAGTGTATGAATGGCAGGGGAATTCACAAAAAAGATTTATTATGCAAACCATCTCATAAAAATTTCTTAAGGTTTAAGGTTGACGTGACCAAGCTTGGCTACGACGATAAAGCCAACTTGATCTGTGATGTTTCCAGAGTTGTGAAGTAATATGTGTGTGCCCGGCACCACAGCTCTGCGGTGAGCTGATGAGATGTAGGGTCNTGTGAAGTAATATGTGTGTGCCCGGCACCACAGCTCTGCGGTGAGCTGATGAGATGTAGGGTCGTTCGGCCGACAGGCTAGGGACTCTGGTAAACACTCCATCACACACAAATTGCCGAGGTTGTGGGCCACCTCTCACGCCTTACTTGATTATCAATAAAAACAGTGGTGCTGGTTGTTAAGGTATTTATTACCCCGTTATGTACACTCGACTAAACAGAAGACACGTGGCCTGAATGGCCCGGAACTACAAGCGACCACGTGGTCTTATCATGTGAAGCTCGAAATGCACTTTTGATTCCCGATAAATAATAACGTCGCTCTCCCCTCGGCGCTATGCAAGTTAAGTAAGGAAAGAGATGATGATAATGATTTATAATGTTATGGATGCGACTGGATACTGTTCGACAGATGATGTCCTTGCTAGGGCTTCTGCGGAGTGGGGAGAGCGTACGTCCGAGCTCGTCCAAGTCCTGGCGAATACTGGCCGGAAATGTGCGCCGGCTTCCGCTACCTAGGCGCAGCTGACGCCATGCGGTGAAACGGTGAAACACAATATACACTGAAAGATGATTATGGGATGGAAAATGATATGAACTAAATTAACACAAGAAAACATAATTACCCTTACACAAATACATAATAAAAATGATAATACTTATTCTAAATGTTTTCATTGCACCAGCCACAGCATTGCCAAATGTAGAATATCACATATCTCTGGCTGTGGCTGGGCAGATTGTCTCCGATGACAAAACAAATTATTAATTAATTACACACTGACACTATTAACAAATACACTGATGAAATAAACTGAATAAATAATAAAAACTAATGTACTCATGCCCACAAGCCTGTCGGTGTGGTGCGTCTGGTGTGGACATACTACCGCAGTCAGTGGGCAAAAGGACTCGTGAACGTGCGGTTCACGTGAAGGTTATACCTCAAGTTTTGGTGGAATGTTGGCACATTTGATGAGGCAAGGTATGTTTGTAATTATGATTATTATTTTAATTATTTTCTCCTAAAACATATAGTTTTCAGAATTTTGAGAAAGCCTTGCCTCTTTATTCTTTATCCTCTTGCTAACCTCATACAAGTAAACAGTTAAATTTTTTTGTAAAAGAAATCTGTAGCCTGTAAACTGAAATCTGAGACATACCCATGTTTGCATTAAGATTTGAATATTTAAAAGTAATGTGCCGTGTAATAGTTGAACATGGTATAAAAATGTATAATTTAAGTATGGTAATGGTGACAGTTGGAAATCTTGTTCAAAATGCAGAAAGAAGGAATTTGAAGTAAAATTGTAGAGGTGCAGAAATGTCATTTGTTATTATGTAGATGTTATTATAATAACTTTTTAGCATTTTTTTTTGGTAATTTTCTAGATTAGGGGCTTTTCTGAAAATAAGAAAAAAAACTCCAGAAAGTGGTATATTTCGACTCTACTAATAACGTAGAACACGAATATATTGGGGGCATAGCTTTAAAATAAGTACAACATATTTTAAAAAATTGAACAAGTTTGTGAGGTGACTGTTTCTGACAGTTTGTTTACGTTTTGAATGAAACGTTTTATGCCAACAAAAGTTGCATTAACGGGTTCTGCATAGCTTACCTTGTTGATATTCAAGACGGCGTAATGTTAAAATAAGTAGAACATATTTAAAGAAATCGCGAAAGTTGATGTTTACGCCTGTTAACGTCTGCCGCCATTAATAATGGCTACGCATAGCATATTCACGCAATCTGCCGGGCGCATAAGACATCACGAGTCATACGTTAGTATGCATGCAGGCAGCGGTCGTGGTCAGTTCGATGGTGCTTCGTTCGTGATTTAAGACGGAAAAAAAGCAAGCAAGACTACGTTTCTGCGTTATATTAGCCTATTAACGAGTGCTTCTGTATATATATTCGGCTGTAAATGAGTGTTTCAGTGCGTTATATTCGCGTATGTGGTGCTTCGTGAAAACTGTGATTTCATCTAGTGATCTGACGTTGAATGGGCCATTGACAAGAGTATGTACAACCCGCCTACATTGGTGAGTGCATTTATATTATTTGTGTGGGTTTTACGTTCCTTTAAATCCCTAAAATCCTAAATTCGTAGTTTAGTGTGAAACCCACAAATCCTATCCGGTAGCTTAACGTGCAAATGTAGTTATATTACGTAAGTCAAACAAGGCTTTTTCCGGACGTTTATACAGCTCAATTTCACATTCTTTCTATACTAACCTTGGATTATTCGTAGGTAACGCAGAACACGACTATAGTAGCGTCGTTAACGTATGACTAATTGTATAATATGTGCCCACCTAACCGAACAGAACCTAACCCCACGATGGGTGAATCACTATTTTACATTTTTAAACTAACCTAGGATTGTAGCGATTTTAACTAACCTAGGATTGTAGTTATTTAAAATAACGTAGGATTATAGGGTTCCCATGTAGTCTGTGATTGTAGGGTGTTGATCGGAGATTTTTTTAATATTGTATAATCTTATATTACTGTACAACCTTACAATCCTAGGTTAGTTTAGAGCCGTACAATCCTAGGTTAGTTTAAAAACGTAAAATAGTGATTCACCCATCGTGGAGTTAGGTTCTGTTAGGTTAGGTGGGTACATGTTAGGAAATTCGTCGTACGTTAATGCCCCTAGTATATTCGTGTTCTACGTTATTAGTAGAGTCGAAATATACCACTTTCTGGAGTTTTTTTTATTATTTTCAGAAAAGCCCCTAAACTAGAAAATTACCTTTTTTTTTTTTTAATTCTGGACTTTTCCGTTTTTTATTTTTACCATAGAAATATAAAGCCAAGAGAGAAACAATAAATTTTCCTCGTTTTGTCCCTCACGTTTCAATTATTGTTTTGTCCACTTGTGCAAGTAAATGTAGACCTCTGGCCTTTGACATCAATTGAATTATTTTACCAGGTCTCAAATTATACCCTGAGAGTCTTGTACAAGTCAGAGATATCCTGAACATGAGCGCATTGCCAGACTCTGAACTACTAAGTACTAGATCCTCCATTTCCTGCCACACACTTTATTAGTATAGTAAAATTCAAATGAGAAAAAAAATTTTGTGCAGCTCTGAGGGAGGTAAAGTAGGGGAGGCAGTGTGGGAGAAAGTTCTACAGAGTGCTTACTGCTGGTCCTATACATATTGAACTGTTAACATTGCCCTCTACTACCATGCTGTTAAGTACCATGCCGGGGGAATTAAGTTTTTTCGACGGGTAATATGCATGCGCGGAGCAGCTATCGCCCAACTGCACTCTAGCCCTGCCATTACTGAATTGAGCAACTGCCCTTTAAGCAGTGGCAATGGACTCTTCTGACTTGCCCGACGCGTTTCAGACTTCTGCGTATTATTTTCTCAATTAAATTTCACTATGCCAATATTAAACATGAATTGCATAACTTCCTAATTTGCCAATGTGGTACGATACTAGCAATGTAGAGATGGCTCCTCCAAAGCTACGTTAATGGCAATATGCTAATTAAAATTGTAGATGTTTATTGTTGAATTTTGTTTTAATGTCTGCTGAGTGCATATGAAAGTGCAAATTGAACTTTTAATTTACAATGTTGCAGTGTTGTGTGTGCTTATAGTTTCCATATTTTTCAATGTATGCTATCTCACAGTATTGTATCACTTGTTAGTGGAATTTTTACTGTACGTGTTTATTTAATCTTTCTTCATGATGTTTAGAATGTCAAGATTCTTCCAGCCCGGTAATCAAACTTGAAAAGTGGTAATGTCTTGCTTGCAAGTTTTTCATTAAAAATAATTGACTGTAAACCATGGAAGTCGCATAGATTGCATGAGTTGGATTTGTTTGTTGTAGGCAAAACTATGCATGTTTCCTGAAGGCACTAGAAATAATGGTGCAACTTTGCTGCCATTCAAGAAAGGTGCATTTCATGTTGCCGTCTCTTCTCAAACTCCAGTGCAGCCTATAGTAGTTTCCAGGTACTACTTCCTTGATGACAAGAAGAAAATATTCAATTCAGGTCAGTATTGCGTAATTTATACTTTGCTATATTAGTAATAATTTTCTAGTCTCCAATATGTATAATTCAGCATATTTTAAGATTGTCATAAAATCTGACATGTTGGTTGAAATGTGTAGGGCAAGTCAGAAATATGACTATATGTTTGATTTGTTTGTGTGGCGATAGTATTATGACTATAAGAAATAAAACATTTCCATTGGAAAGGTAATTCTTCAAAATAAACAATGCATAACAATAGCAACTGAAAACACTTAATTGCCTCAAACTGCTCGCTGTTCACATACGTGCAGAGTCGGCAATGCTTTGGAAAGTCACTTTACATTCAAAATGGAATAGCATGAGGTTCTTCCCCATTGTTTTCAGCTTGTCTATGTTTTTTTTTTCATTTTTGATCCTTCAAATACCCCAAAATCAATATTCGCAGGCCGTGAGATCATGGGAGTGGGCTGGCCATTCTGGTGGCCATCTTCTTCCCACCCAGTTGGCAGTTCACGATTCAAAATTTCCCTCGCCACAACAACATAGTGAGGGGTTGCACCACCCTATTGGAACAAACAGTGTTAGTATTCAGCACTTTGCATCACTGAGACAAGTTTATTAAGTTTACTCGTAGATTTGCATTCCTAACAGTCCTTCTCATCCAAGCATTGCTCAAACTGTACCTGATCTGCATTTTTAATGTGTCTCTTCAATAACTTGAGGATTTCTTTAGCATAAGAAAAATGTGCAACACAGCTTTATCAGAAAAGTGCCATTTGCGAAACAAAAGCTCATAGTTTTCTCATTGCCTTAAAACCAGTTCACCCAGTTTCATCCGCTTGTCAAGGTCATCATTCAGTTCGTAGACTTGAATTGGTTTGAAGGGAGGGTACTTATCATGTCTCAAAGTACAAGACATGCTGGACTGACTTGTACCAAGCTCGTGTGCACCTTGGCAGGTTGATTTCTCTCAGTTATTGACAAACTCTTCCATAATTGTTCCCAATATTCGTGCATACATGCTAGTCAGAGGTCTTCTAGGGCTACCCATTGTCAGCAGTCATTTTGTAAACTTCCCCACACTTGAAAACAGCAATGTTACGTTGAAAATAATGACTTGTCAGTTTTGTGGCTTCATGATGTTATAGTATGTTATAGTACTCATACTGCAACTGTAGTTTGCTGCTGCATGTTCAGTGCCTTCTTCAACAATGATGTAAGCTGACCTTAAACAAACAAATTAAATTTCAAATTTTTTACATTATTCACTATTTCCCTTTCTAAAAGTATAGTACCATACAAAATTAACATAATGTCATATTTATGACTCGCCTACGTAGCTGACAGAGTTGTTTCAACATAATTAGTACTATGTTTTTGTGAATTGCTATAGGTTCTGCCATAATCACAATCTTGCCTCGAGTACAGACAGCGGGCATCACAAAGGATGGTTTGGATGTTTTGGTGAAAAAGACGAGAGATGCTATGGTGGAAGTGCACACAAAGACATCAGATGACGTGATAGGATGGTCAAAGACTGCAATGATTTGTCATTAAAATCAATAACCATAAGTCAGACTATTTTTATGCCTTGCATCGTTATAGATTCAATGCATTCCACTGGTTTTGCTGATGCAGTTGCACAATTTTGCATTGTCGGTTACATCAAATAAATTTAATTAGAAATGTGTGTGTGGAGCAGAAATTTTGTACTTAAAATAAAATGTTCTTATTAGTGCATTTCACGTAATGGTACTAGGTAGTTACAGTTCTACAATAATTGGGACATGTTTTCATAAAATAATTTTTGTGTTGGTAGGCAGACTGATATACATTTTCATTACTGTGCACCTACCAAAAGCAAAGGTGCGACAAATTTTTTTTATACATTTCATTGCATAAATATGATCCTACCAGTATGTTTCCAAAAGTTGCAGTGTCACAGGTATTAAAATAATTTATAAGGGAATATTATTTCTCACCATTTACAACTGGGTTAGGATTAGTAGTTGTTTTTTCATCCAAGTATTGCAGCTGTGAAAATGTCTACAGTTTGTGCACAATTCCCCTTGAATTTAGTGTTCCTAGTGTGTATATTTCTTGTAAATTTTAAGAGATGCACAAAAAGTAAAATTTGGATACCTGTCCTTTAATAAGTTCACATTACATTTAACTAAAATGAAAATCATATGTACAATTTGTTTTTTTTAACCATGATATATCTGAATGTTGCTGTGTTTTAGTTGCAACAGACACTTATTAATAGTAATTAAGTACAGTAATTAAATATTCTATGTTGACATATTTAACATTCTCAAAGTGTTGTTATTCATCTCTAGTTAGATGAGAATTAAAATGTGAAAGAAAGATAGGTAGATGTCTTAAGCAAGCAAAAAACTTGTCGTAAGTTTTGTAAAATTAGTCTGATGAATTAGCATATCAGAAAGACTGTTGTTTGAAGTTAATGTTCCTAATATAGCATTGGTTATGTTTGCGTGCATGTAAGAAAAAATACCAGGTGAAAAGTGTTTTAAAACTTTTTTTTATTAGGTAAAATAGTAGGTCTGAAGGTATTTCATTGAAATAATTTAATAACCAATAAAGAATTGAAATTTCAGAGGGTATAAAATTATTTTGTTTGTAATTTGTTAAAACTATTATTTAATAGTTTTAAGTAGGCCTACATACTTGCAAAGATACAAAATTTGCCCTCTTGTGAGTGCGCAAACAATTTTCATTACGAGAATTGTACAGTTTCTTGTTGCA
The DNA here is from genome assembly GCA_002778355.1 of Clitarchus hookeri. Taxonomy (NCBI): domain Eukaryota; kingdom Metazoa; phylum Arthropoda; class Insecta; order Phasmatodea; family Phasmatidae; genus Clitarchus; species Clitarchus hookeri. Next base: position 153,873 of record NQII01000225.1, on the reverse strand, counting down.
TAGTTGTTGAATTTGAATATATTTTTGTACATTTGTAGAGATTTATTAATAAGCAAAATAATAAAGAGTTAAATTATTTAAAATTATAAATATTTTTTTTTATGAATGGCCTTGAGCAAATATGAACTAGTACTGAGCCTTATAAAGAGATGGTAACTTAAATAAATAAAGTGTATTTTTATCATGAAGTAGTTTTTTTATTTCTTAATTTCCTGAAAGGATGCAGTTTCAAAAGTTTTGGAGCTGCAATCCTTGGTCTTTGATGGCTCACGACAAGATGAAAGCTTTGGTGTTCCGGTAATCTCGCCTGTCTTCGTGCTGTATGTCTCTTGTCTGCGAGATAAGCTTCCTCCATCCTGTCATTACTTTCTTTTGCATCTTCTCATCTGTTAGTGTGGCTTTACAACACATGGAATACCCCACTCCAAATGTGGAGTGTAGCAGTTACTAAATGCTAGACCCAAATCTGAAATGTTTTGTGTTTGCTTTTATATTTGGATCAGCATTGACAGGCCTTAAATAAGAGTTTGTGCAGCCAGTCATATTAGGTGCTTACTCTCTGTCTCATATAACTTAGCAAGATCATGACAGTTGGTGATTGGCAACTTGATGTATACTAAACAAACAACGTGCCATTTACAAAATCCTGCATTACCTGATGCACAAATGAACAAAAATTAATATTATGTTGGCTATTCTGAGTGCACTGCTGACGCACATCAGAAAAGCAGAAAATATGCAGATAAGAAAGAGTTCCTAGATTAATTAATACATTTTATTTTACCTGGTAATAAAACTGCAGTTTTTAGTGTTAAAAATGAAAACTATATTAAAACAATGCGTATTCAAATGAAATAACTTCAAACCTTGGGAGTTCTTTTCATGTCGTATTCCCACTCTCCATCCATGCCTTCCATACATGCTTGATATTAATTCCAAAAGCCTGCAGAAATATCGTAGGGTATTGTTGAATTATTTTTTCGAACAATTTGACGAAATATATTTTAACCTCGTGTCGTTTCGAGCCAGTAATAAGAGAAAAGTCAAATTTTAAAAAGACTGGATAAGACGCAGGTCAACGTGCTACCTGGTGAGGAACACTTTTGGCTCACCAGTCACAACATGCCCTGGCGGCACCATCTGTCAGCGGACTCTCGAAGCACTACCAGCCAGAATAAAATAGCTTTCTATTGTAAAATAACAAATTTACGAACAGATACCAATGGTTTTATTTTTCCATGAACCCTGTATAATTTTCAAAGTAACATGTATTTCCGTGTGTAGCGATTTTGATTACTAGTAATTTCTATTAGGCCGGTAATGGTTAAGTCTAAGTTCATTACATGCCATGTTGTTCTCTCACAAACCCATTTCCTTGTTTTTGTGTTGTAAATATACTGTATTAATAAACCGAAGAAAGTAGGGCATGCATGGGTAGTTTTTAAACAATTCTTACATTATTCCACACCACGTACTTCCAACTCTAACTGTTTAGTATCAGTAATAGCAGAATTACTGCTTTGCAAGAGTCGTTGATGAGTTGGCAAATGAAAGTGTGTTGTCAAGCAAGTCCCCTAAATTACTTTTATTTCCAGTCTTAACATATTAGCGGTAACATCCAAAGTGTGATGAAAACTAAAATTACCGTCTCGCAAATGTTAATCCAAATTCGCTGTCTTGGATAAATTAAAAAGAGTTAACAAATATTACATTTTTTGCAATGTTTGATATTTTTACTTTTATAACCTATGAATTTTTTAGACAGATATCAGTCTATAAATACCTTAAAATTAGTTTAGCACTGCAGTACAATGGCAAGTGGATTAGCTGACAGTGTGTTGATAAAATATACAGCCTCCACTTGACGCACCAGCTGATGGCAAAAGGATACGTAAACGTAAAGTAAACATTTGGTGCTACTTTTGTCGAATTGTCAAAATCTTGCCAAGTGGCTACTTGCCAGAGCTACTTCATGAATTGACTGAGAGACTCGTTAGCATGCCAACTACAAGGAATCAATTCATAATCTCGCACACCATTGTAAAATACTAAAATTTGCGTGATTTTCCTTGTATGCTTGAAATGGATTATGCAAAAAATTTCCTCTCTTAATGAAGATAAGGAAAAATATGTAGACCAAGTGAAACCAGAAATTAAACTGCATTTTGCTCTTCTCTCTCCCTCTGAGCATGCATTTCATTACCACAGCCTGCTGTGCCTACATGCACAAGCCAAGGTTAGTCTGGAAAAATACTGTACAAGGAAAAAAATTAGAGCATTTTTTTTACTGTTTGTTTATCTTCAATTAAAGTATTAGCTGTACCACTTTTTTTAGGCAGTAAGTTTATTTTTAAAAGCACCAACAACTTTTAATAGTTAGCTAATATTGGCTGGCTACTTGGACAAACTAAAATTACTGTGACACAATGGACCACTTACATAGGAACACTGACATGAGAGTTCATAGACAAATCAACATACAGCATAATGCGTGACACATACTGGCCATAGATTTTTTTTTCAACTCTGCCTTATCTGCGTGTGACGTCACGTCACCCAAGAGAGGTTTAAACTCGAGACTGCTTGCCTCCAGAGTCGACCAACGCACTCCCTAGCCAGGGACAACCCAAAAAAATGGCAGCCGACCAGTTTACTGCACTATGCCAGATGCCATGTAGTTTTAACCGCCCTCCTTGTGCAGCTGAAGCGAAGCCGGTAACGTAAGCAGAATGCTGCCTCTAAGCGAGTGGCAGGCACAACCTGCATGCAATGTTAACTACAGCCCCCCCCCCCTCGAGAGAGAGAGGGAGAATGTGGTCAGCAATGTGTAAGGAGGAGCTTGTCCACGAAAATACCCGACAGCTACAGGGGCAACGCCAGTCTTCCTATTTACGGCCGCGTGCACCCCAATAAGTCCAGTTAAGGGAGTGTGTTAGATATGGGCCGAGTTGCAGTTCTGCGATTTTATGTTTGTAATATTACAGGCAAGGTCGTAGTATTTCATGTAAAAATAATTTTAAAAAAATTAGAAACAATAAAATTTTTGATAAATAATGTATTAGTTTTTTTATTAAAAGTTGCATAAACAACTCTGCTGTTTACTCTTTAGCAAAAAAAAAGTCATAGGTTCAGATGAGAGAGAAATACTGCCAAGAAACTGCTGCACTCTGCACGGCACAACGGAACTACAAGGACTGTGCTCATGATGTCTTTGCTAGCACATGTCCACTGCCACAGGCCTCAGGCTATAGAGAAATATGAAGTACTAGTACCAGTCTCGAGCCTCTGGCGATAGGTTGCTGGCATTAGCAGTCATCCTTTGATATATTTACGTTTTTTTCAATACGATAATGTCTTTGTTTTATACTCGGCCAGTTATGCTGATGTATTCTCACAGGCTCAGAGGTGAAATATTTATTTTTAATTTGCAATATGCATCTCAGTAGACTCTTAAAGTAATTTACGTATTCACATGTGGCTATGAAAATAAAAACGAGCAGCACTTTGCCACTAAACAAAGCACAGCTCAAAACCAACTTAGTTTAAAAACTGTAAGCTAATATTGGTTTCAGATTATGTTCGTGCTCTACAAAATTGCACCTTATAGGTTATTTCTGTAACTTGTTTATGAAAGAAAATAACTTAGTATTAGCAAGAACGAACAGCAGAAGCACTGATACGAAGATCAAATTATTTTTATTTGTATTTGTTACTTAGTATTAAAATTCTCCGTTATTTAAAGAAACTATACCGTTATATCAGAAACAATGTGGTGGTGTATTGTGAAGTGATATTCCCGCTCTTTTGAAACAGTAAATTGACTTTTCTAAAGTTGATTTGAAGTAGCAATGTTCTGGCAGAGTTTGCACACAGAATGTTTCTACATATATTTTTTGTCTAACAGAATTCACTATTTGTACGATATACCAGAAATCCTGCAAAGTAGAATTGCTTTCAAATGATGACAAACAGAAAATAAACCATCATATATTTGACACTGCATACACTTGTACACCAATACCAGCAGCATTGCCAGTGAGGGGGAATATGGGTGTTGTAGCCCCACCACCTCTTTTAGCATACGGATGTCAACTATTAGAATTAAAATTATTAATAGGCCTTCCATTTTGATAAAATCTTAATTGCTGTAAATTATGATGCAAGTTATTATATTGTGAAGTAACTTTTGTTCTAATAAGTCAGGGTGTCCACCCACAAGGAAATCATGGAAAAGTTGGGGAATTTAATTTGACGGGGGAAAGTCAGGGAGTGAAATGTCGAGGAATTTTCACCTGGGTCACGGAAAATATAAATAATTGCTACTCTGCAAAAGTTGTAGTTGTGTGAATACAGGATGATGTAATTACGAGCAAATGAATTCTAAAATTTCAATTTTCAAGTTTGTGAAATAACAATAATACATTGTTGCCAAGTGTCATAGGGCCTTATACATACAAAATAAAGTATTTGTGTGTTTGTAATGGGCACTCCAGTGAAGTCTATAGCGTGTATCGTGAGAAATGTCGATGAGCTGAATAAAATGATAGCACTACTGGTTGGTCTGTTACGGTATAGTTAAATTAAAGTTCACAAATAACATTTTTTTTTCTGTCGGCGGTGGAAAAATATGGTATTTAGAGGTTTCTATTCTGAAAACAGGTCAGAGAAAATGGTAAGATTCTGTCTGGAAAACGGAAAAATTTCAGGGAATTTCAGTGGACAACCTGGTCTTAACACATGCGTCAGCACCGCTAATGGCAGTATAACCTCCCTCCCTCCCACCAGTCAGTGTAACCCCTTTCTTGAGAAATTTCTAGCTATGCCACTGAATCAATACTCAAAACAGCCTTCATACACAATGAATTATGAAATGTATTTTAGGAATATTATAACTCAAGTACACATTAGTTTTTTCAAGACTACTTTAAAACCTGAAATAATACACAAGTGGATTTTAAATCATGAATGTGAGAGTTGATCGGAACCTATAAGATTCATGCCACATTATTGATACTCAGCTTTGCAAATAACGCTTTGGACACATATATTCTTTATGTAATCTGGTGAAATATTATATATTAAATATTTACAGACACCCAACTGCAACAAAGCGTGAAAGGAAAACTAACATAGCATATTTCATTGTATGTACAGCATATTGCTTCAGAAATGTTCAATCGACTCAATGACTGTATTCACTAATTAGAGGATACGCCATCTTTTTGCAAAAAATATCATGATTTGCTGTATTTCCAAAACACCTAAACTTAGATTCTTTCATAACTCAATGATTTTAACTGGTGCTGGTTCTTAGTATCGGCCAGCAAATTATGGATGTTTACTCCTGGAGTAACCTAAATGTGATTGGCTTGGTCTACTAAAAGATGTTTTCTTATCAAGATAAACGTCTAATAAACAAAGGAATGCTGAAGTTGCGCACATAAACTATTGAACTGTGGGTTGCGCTGAATTATTTTCACGAAAATCAGGTGACCCTACTCATTAGGCATTGAAAGAATGCGTAAGACATCATAAAATAGGTTCACATTTTCAGAACATGTCTATTGTTTGACACACTGCACATTTGTATGCCAGATATTTTGACAAACTCTTTTAACATAATCAAGTAATCGTTGGGTATATCAATGTAAATACTAGGTATATTTAAGTAAATATAGATGACCTATTCTAACTAGACATGTCAAGTTGCAATATCACTTTGTTGTAGTGTAAAAACTGCAAGTAAGTTATCGCTGGATTCACAGTCAAGACAGTCCGCTCGCCTGATGTATCATCCCACCGACGACCAAATTATCTGCCGCCTACATGGTGCCAACCTTACATTTTTCCCACCTACACAGGAAAACAAACTAAATGCCTCAACTGACAAATATTACTATAAAAACATCCCTGAATTAATATCAATTTCGTGCCTCACAATACTCAACGGCATAAGTTATTTCACAAGTACAAAAATTCTCTACATTATCCTTTACAAAAATTATGTGTGACCATTACCTCTTATATCCTATACAAGCCTATAGGCATAATCATTTGTTACCAGCATCATTTATAAGATCCGTAGAAAAATTTATTTAAATATAATTGTCCTTATTTTTGGGAGATGCAAAAAATAAAAATTAATCGGTGCTCTTAGTGAACTGCTATTTTTAAAAGGTCTGGTGAATAGGTAGGCGAATGTACAGGTCCTCTTTGTACAATCTCAACAATTTTGAAACAATCCATGAAGACAAGCTGTAGTATGTCTTGCACTGCGTGTTGGGCAATCCATGAAGACAAGCTGTAGTATGTCTTGCACTGCGTGTTGGGCAATCCATGAAGACAAGCTGTAGTATGTCTTGCACTGCGTGTTGGGCAATCTGTGAAGACAAGCTGTAGTATGTCTTGCACTGCGTGTTGGGCAATCCATGAAAACAAGCTGTAGTATGTCTTGCACTGGGCAATCCATGAAGACAAGCTGTAGTATGTCTTGCACTGCGTGTTGGGCAATCCATGAAGACAAGCTGTAGTATGTCTTGCACTGTGCAATCCATGAAGACAAGCTGTAGTATGTCTTGCACTGCGTGTTGGGCAATCCATGAAGACAAGCTGTAGTATGTCTTGCACTGCGTGTTGGGCAATCTGTGAAGACAAGCTGTAGTATGTCTTGCACTGCGTGTTGGGCAATCTATGAAGACAAGCTGTAGTATGTCTTGCACTGCGTGTTGGGCAATCCATGAAAACAAGCTGTAGTATGTCTTGCACTGTGCAATCCATGAAGACAAGCTGTAGTATGTCTTGCACTGCGTGTTGGGCAATCCATGAAGACAAGCTGTAGTATGTCTTGCACTGTGCGTTGGGCAACCATCATGCTGATACCACAGGACCCTCCTAGTCAGTAGTGGAAGTTCTTCTAATATCTGTGGAAGTTCATCTGTTAGGAGCTTTACATACTTTTGGGAATCCAGTATTCCTTCTACAGAAAAAGGATCTATGAGATGATGGTTCACTATTCCACACCACACATTTACACTCCATGGATTCTGACGCTCCATTTAACGAAGCCAATTAGTATTGTTTACTGACAGATAGTGCATGTTTTTTCAAGTTAACTTGACCATGATTTGTAAATGTTGCTTAATCACTAAACAAGATACATGAAAAATCTGGTGTATCATGTCTTAATGCCCATGTACAAAAGTTAACACCATTCTCAAAATTGTTTTCATGTAGCTCTCAATGGAGAGAGACATGACATGGATGGAACTTATGGTGGTGCAGAATGCGTGGTACACTTACCTGACTCACTGCAATTGCACAAGAGATAACTTGCTGGCTTACAGCAGCAGCAGTTAGAACATTAATTTCACCCTCTTATTTGGTCACTCAATTGTTTCTGTTACGTTTTTGATGTGTTACACTTCCAGTTTCCTGTAATTGGTTAAATAGGTTCGCAAATAAATGTTGATGGTTGACGTCTATTGGGATATTGTTAAGCGTTCACATTACAAGAACGAACAGCAATCTTCCTACATTCGTCATACACCATGAGCATTTCTGCTTTTTCAGCATTACTAAATACCATCTTCCAGCACATCCTACATCTAGGTAGTATGAACTATCTGAAAGTACTGATAAGGAGCTCTCAATGCATTCAGTGTAAAGGAAACAGAATCTACACAAACATACGTACATCATAGCCTAGTAACTAAGCAGTTAAATGGAGCAGACAACTGTACATGCTACTATAATAAGACTATATAAAATACCTAAACTACTTGCACTAAAATTCTGCAAAAAAAAAAANCAACTGTACATGCTACTATAATAAGACTATATAAAATACCTAAACTACTTGCACTAAAATTCTGCAAAAAAAAAAAACCAGACATGATAATTTCCTCTCATTTTATTTTCTTGATGTGAATAGGCATTGTTCCATTTGAAAGAATGTAACTTAGTTCAAGAAATACTTAATCTAATCATTATGAAAATCTGTGTCTGGGCTGTAATTATGAGCCTTCAACTGACTTCACTTTTGTGAAACCAGCACATTCATTTCCAAAATTTTTTCTGTGCAAGTTTTAGGTGATTCATCCTGTATGCAGGACTACGTATAGAACTGTTGAAAAAGTGCACACAGGCCATGTCTGCAGCCAGATGTTATCATGACACCACTTTTATTTGGGAGGAGTGGAGTGTTACATTCCAGCACGTCTACCCCAATGAAAGCAAATAAAAACAAGAAGTTATCAATATAGCTAATAAGCCTACTTTCCTCTACATAAATGCAAATCAATTTAAGTTTTTAAAAAGTTAAATGGTAGGTGGGTCTTGACGTCTCTAATGATAGCGATATCATTAGAGATGCAGCCAGAAACAAATGCAATACTAGTGAGACAATTACACACGTGCCTTACCTGGGACTCAACACAGAACGCCTCTTAATGCAAGTTGGTATGCAACCAACTCTACATTACGAAGGTAAGATTTGGAGCATCGACTTTGGTAGTAATCAGTCTAAAGTTTATTTAAACTGGGTTTACCAATTTAAAATATTTACAGGCCATCAATTTGAAAACAAGTATGAGAGTCCCTTAATTCATTTAAGTTTACATGGCCTACCATAGCACTATTTGTAAGCAGAATTTGGTGGAAATAGGTTGACCGGTTCTTGAGATAAGGCATACAATCTTTATCTTCTTTTAGTGCTATTGTACAAAAAGGCCTTAAAACAGGACACACATCTTTTAAAACAGGATGCATATCTCATGTGTGTAATAGATACTGTCTGCAATAAAAGTTTGATTGGAAATTTGTCAAATTATGTAATAGACTAGCGAACCAGCCAGGCTTCACCAGGGTACAATTAAGTTTTACAGTAATACAGTAATAAATAAATTGGGAAAAACAATTCATTTATGTGAAAACAGAATTATAAAATTATACTATGTTGGCCTAGGTTTTTAACCGATTACGGCAAACCAAAAGGAAGGAAATATTTTTTACCTGATAGCCAAGAAGTAGGGTATTGTTTTGGGAGTGTATCTGTGCAACTATCGTGTAGTTACCACATTTCTGCTTTCCAGCATCAATGTATGAAAATCAAAATATGAGTTTCATCAAGTTGTAACTTTAGAAATAAGTGTGCCTAGGTACTACTTTTTGCGCTTGGCTGAAGGATCTTAATCGATCACCAAAGTTAAGCAACATTCCCAGCAGCACACAGTTGGATGGGTGACCGTTTAGTGGCAAAACATCCGAGCGCTTTGGGGCTTCGGAGGGCACGTTAAATATTCGGTCCCGATTGTTATCGATTGATACCAGTCGTTAAGCCACTTCAGAGGTCTTTGGGCGGCCTGATAAACGGTGACACCAGAGGAAAAAAATTTTGGTCACGTTCCCAGCAATTGCAGAATTACGTTTTGTTGTTATTCCACAGAAACTATACCATTTTCCGGGATAAAAAGTATCCTATGTCGTATTCCAGGACCTCCAGTATCTACATACCAAATCTCATTAAAATCAGTTCAACAGTTCGCCACCCACTCAGTCACTCACTCCTGAACAGCACTTTGCAAGGCATCCCAGATATGCTCAATAATGTTCATGTCTGGTGATTTAGGTGGCCAATGGAAGTGTCTAAAGACATAAAAGTGTTCCTGGAGCCACTTGGTAGCAACTCTCGACGTGTGGGGTGTCGCATTGTCCTGTTGGATTGTCCACATCCAAAGGAATGCACAATGGACATGAATGGGTGCAGGTGATCGGACAGGATGCTTATGTATCTGTCACCTGTCACTCGTATCTAGACGTATCAGGGGTCCCATTTCACGCCAACTGCACATGCCCCATACCATGACAGAGCCTCCAACAGCTTGAACAGTCCCCTGTTTGTTGACATGTAGGGTCCATGGATTCATGAAGATGTCTCCATACCCGTACACATCCATCCGCCTGATACAATTGGAAATGAGACTCGTCAGACCAGGCAAAGTGTTTCCAGTCATCAACAGTCCAATGGCGGTGTTGGCGGGCCCAGGCGAGGCGTAAGGCTTTGTGTCGTGTAGTCAACAACATTACACGAGTGGGCCTTCGGCTCCGAAAGCCCACATCAATGATGGTCTGTTGAATAGTTTGCACGCTGGCACTTGTTAATGCCTCTGCATTGAAATCTGCGCCAATTTGAGAAAGGGTTGCACGTTTGTCACGTTTTAATGATTCTCGTCAGTCGTAGTTTGTCCCGTTCGTTAACGATCTTTTTCCGACCGCAGCGATGTCGAAGATTTAATGTTTTACCGGATTCCTGATATTCACGGTACACTCGTGAAATGGTCGTACGCGAAAATCCAAATTTTATTGCTACCTCGGAGATGCTATGTCCCATCTCTCGTGCGCCGACTATAACACCAAGTTCAAACTCATTTAAATCTTGATAACCTACCATTGTAGCAGCAATAACCGATCTAGCAACTTTGCCAAACACTTGTTGTCTTATGTAGGTGCTGCCAACCGCATAGCGTTACTCTGATTGCTTTCATACCTCTGTTATTTGCATACGCACGCCTATACCAGTTTTTTTGGCTCTCCAGTGTATAATATTAGTAGGATATGATAAACTCATCTATGCTCCTAAATAATTAATATTGCACCATTTTTTCAAAAATGCCTGTCCCACTTAAATTACATAAGTTTACATAGTTCACTGTAATACTTACAACTGTGTGAAAAATTTGGTGGAAATTAGACAATTTGTTCCCTGAGATATTGTGATGTAACAGTCGCACGAGAGTTGTCACCAGAGAATCAATTTTTCTAAATTTATTTCCATGTGCGGTACAACAATACTATCAGTCAATGTTCCTTTAAGGGTGGTCAGGTTTTGCTGCAATCAAGGACAGAGTTTTTTAATGATGTATGTCTTTGTACCTAGGGCCTTTTTTCATTGCACTTGCACTTCATTTTGTAGAATCGTGTTTATTATCTGGACTTCCTTCCATAGGAAAATATTTCGTATAAGACAAAATTGTTACTTGTGCCCTTTTAGGTGTTTTATTAGTGACTTTGAGGGCTACTTCCTACAAGAGCTGTTAAAGCCAATGCTAGCAAAATGCAGATGCATTTTTGTAGATATAAGAACAGATTTGGTAAGCCATCCTGCTAATAGTATTACTTCCATACATGAACAGCTTTTTCTGCTTCATGCTGTATACTTATCTTTCATAATACTAGTGTAGTTAGTCACTCAAACTCAAACATGACACAATTCAGTAGGTTTCTGTGAGTGACTTTTATTTACATGAGATACTCTTTGTTTCGCTTAAGCAATATACCAGCAATCCTGGATTTGGGTAATCATACTACAGCTAGCTGTGCACACAATTTTATTTAAAATTGGATAAATACTGTATGTACAAAAATGAGTGTGACATGTCACAGGCAGTGTTGGGTAGTAACTTAACGAAAGTAAAGTGACTCAGAAATGAGTTACTTTAAAGAAACAAAGAAACTTCGTGAGTCATGAGTAAAGAAGCAGGGTGTGCTCGCTCGACATTTTTTTTCTTCCTATGAACCATGCCTACAAGTAATAACTAGAGCTTTCGAAATGCTAAAATGGACACGGATAGTGAAGAAAATTGTTCGTCATTCCCTAAATGTAAAAATTATTTCTTTCTAAGAATTTAACATGACGATGGCGCAAATGTTAGTTAAATGATTATTATGCTTAATAAAATATTTATCTTCATCAAGAAGTTATTCTAACCCGAGGAAACACCTAAGCGTAAAAATATTGCCATAACTTGCACGGGTGTGTTTGTATCATATGCACATAAGGTGTTCAAATTGGCAAATTTATTCAACCAAATGTTTATTATGTATTTTATTAATAAATTTCATAAACCATACTTGTGCCATGCCTTAATTTAATTTTTAAAAGTAACGCGTGTAGTATTTTACGAATTGTGTAAATAAGTTACTTTTATTTCTAAACATTACAATCTCTAGATATGTAGATATGTAGGTGTGCGTGTGCGTGTAGATAGATATGCACTGTCTATGGTTGTTACTAAAATGTTACATTCCATTTCAATTAAAGACGTTTACTTTGTTTCTCTTATACCCTTCCACATACAGGGAAATTATCACTATCCCAGGGGCAGCGGTGGCGTAATGGCCAGGGTGCTCGCCCCACACCACGGCGATCTGGGTTCGATCCCCGGCGGGTTCACTCCCGGATTTTCGCATGTGGGAATCGTGCTGGACGATGCAGCTTGCCGGTGGGTTTTCTCGGGGTACTCCCGTTTCCCTGCATTCCAGTGCCACTCCATTCTAGGGTCTGATTTCTGTCATGCCCGGGGATGACGGTCACCTACGGGTCCCAGCTGGAAAGACCGTCACTCTGAGGGTGTTGCCTTGCCCTGGGTGCACTCCCCAACCGCCATTATTATTTATCACTATCCCGTTATTAGTGCCTTGGGACCCAAGCAACTTTTGTCTGAAAAATTTTCTTCTACCACTGAAATTGGCAGTGTCATTCAGGTGGCCTGCCTTAGGTACCTCACCCTATATGTATATATATATAAATGTATATATGTGTGTATATGTATACATGTGTGTATATATATGCATATGTATGTATATGTGTAGAAAAACATGGAAGACAAATACTAAACTGGAGTGGAGTATAACAGATGTATTTGGATTATAACATGACCACTACAACACAACATGCTACGAGAGCGCCATCATGAACTAGACTGCAGAACAACTGAACAGCATGGCCTTGGCCAATAGCCGCGACTCTCCGTATAGCCAAGATTAACATCAAATATATAGCAGACACTAATATTCAACACTCCCCCTTAATCCAGGCATACATACATCAACACTCCCCCTTAATCCAGGGATACATACATACTTAACCATAAGTACAAATGCAAAGAGAACAAAAAAAACTTAACACATATTAATGCCCTTAACACAAAAATTATGCTTAACAGGAGGTAGGCCTTTAGTTAGAATATCCGCAATCATTCTATCAGAAGGCAGATACTCAACATTCAAATGATTTGCGTCAACATTCTCTCTAATATAATGGTATTTCACATCAATATGTCTCGTCCTGTTGTGAGACATGGGGTTATACACTAGCTTCTGAGCACTTTGGTTGTCATTGTACAACAAAACAGGCTTGTCAACACCTACTATTTCATTTAGTAGACCTTTAAGGAACTTGGCACCTTTAACAGCATGGCTCATAGCAATATACTCTGCTTCAGTGCTACTGAGAGCAACACACCCTTACTTCTTTGCTTCCCACGACACAGGACCATTCGCCAGTTTAAAAATACAACCACTGTATGACCTTCGATCAACAGGGTTGTGTGCCCAGTCGGCATCAGCATACCCAATGATGTCCTTGTCATCTTTGGTAAAACATAAACCTAGGTTCATGGTACCCTTTTGGCAGCCTTCCAATGCTCCATCCGGTACTTTGTATTGAACTGACTTAAATAACTAGCCGCATAAGCTATATCAGGCCTGTTAGTAACTGCCAAATACATTAAGCAACCAATAAGTGATTGATATGGAACACTAGGAAGTTCCCCTTCACTATCCACATCACTGAACTTACACTTATACTCTAATGGAATGCTCACAATCTTGGCATCTTCCATTTCAAACCTTTTTAATATTTCTGCAATAAATTGAGACTGTAACTTTTAATCCATTTTCACTTCTCTCGAAATTCATTCCCAGACAATACTTTATTTCACCCCAAGTCCTTGATACTAAATTTACTGTTGAGATCTTCCTTGAGCTTACATTTTTCCATATTATTGTTGGAAAAAACTATGAAATCATCAACATACAAAGCTATAATTGTAACACATCTGCCATTACCTTTGTAAAATACACACGCATCAAACTTTGACTTGATAAAACCAAGTTTTAACAATACTTCTTCAACCTTGTTAAACCAAACTCTGGCCGACTGTTAAGACCATAAATAGCTTTCTTCAACAAACAAACTTTATTTTTGCTATTTCTGTCAATGAAACCCTCAGGTTGATTCATATAAACTGTTTCATTGAGTTAACCATGCAAAAATGCTGTATCAACATCTAAATGTTTGATACTCAGACCTAGATTCACTGAAAGAGCTAGCAGCAGTCTCAGAGAATCTCTGGAGATAACAGGAGTATAGGTCTCCAGAAAATCAACCCCATATTGCTGTGTAAATCCTTTCGCCACAAGTCTGGCTTTATAAATTTTAAAGCCTTGTGCTGGTTTGATTTTGTAAACCCATCTACATTCTACAATATTACAATTATTTGGTTTATCCACCAAAACCCAAGTATTATTCTTTATCAAAGCACTATACTCACTTTGCATAGCACACTTCCACTCAACACTTTCACTGCACCGCACAGCTTCACCATATGAAGGTGGCTCACTGACACATAAATAAGTAACATGATCAGGATATGTCTTCGGTTTGCACTGTCGCTCTGGATACCTTCGTTGAAAGTTGTCCTGGAGTCCTCTCTCTCAGCATTCTCCGGCGTATGAACAACCTCTGTGTTGCCATCCTCAATGCTGTCCAAGGAGTTCCCCACTCTGCTGTCAACTGGGGGAAGGTCCTCAAATCCATGGAAGTCCGAGGACTCAGATGAGGGCAGGGACTCATCATCCACTATAACACCCTCCACTGGTAGTACAGGAGGCTTCTCAATGTTGTGTGTTTTATCATCAGCCGATGCTGGGGCCCCCGATCCGCCCTTTGGAATGTCAGATTCCATAAACTCTACATCTGTAGCAATAGTTACCCTTCCAGGTCTTCTCGGGTCATAGCGACGATAACCCTTTGTTCCCTCTGGATAGCCAACCATGATGTACTCCTGAGCTCTGGCCTCCCATTTTTTTTCTGTTATGCTTGGGAGTAGGTGCATAAGCCTTTGACCCAAAGGTTCTGAGGTGTCAGGTCAATTCTTGACACAGTACAAGCCTCTTCGGGAGTTGCTCCAACAACCGCTGCAGTCAGTGATCTATTTTTCAAGTAGATTGCCGTCATGACTGCTTCGCCCCAGAATTTCTTTTGAAGTCCGGAATCCAAGAGCATGCAACGTGCCTTCTCGACCACAGTGTGATTCATCCGCTCCGACACTCCCCCCTGTTCTGGTGTGTAAGGCAAGGTTTTTTGGTGCTCAATCCCCGACCTTCTTAAAGTGTTCTCGAACTGATGAGATGTATATTCAGTGCCATTGTCAGTACGGATCTTCTTTATTTTTAGACCAGTCTGGTTCTCGACAAACGTTTTAAACTCACAAAACTTGTCCAAGGTTTCACTTTTTGCTTTGAGTAAGTAACCAAACGTCTTTCTGCTGAAATCATCAGTAAACATGAGTAAATACCGGGCACCACTCATTGTTGGTTCGCTCATGGGCCCACACACGTCTGTGTGTATAAGTTCCAACTTTTCTGCGGCCCTCTTTCCTTTGTTCTTTTTCCTTGTTGCGGGTTTGTGCGTCTGTTTCCCCTGCAAACAAATTTCACATTTCTTGAAATCACTTTCTGGAAACACTACGCCACCAGACATTTCTTTCAGCTTTTAGAGTCCATTTAAGTTTAAATGTCCCAACCGTCTGTGCTAGGTGTCTTGATCAGTTGTGAAACGAGCAGTTTCCTTCTTTATTGGTTTCGCTTCCATCGCATAAGTACCAAATTTACGAGGTGCAACAATGTGTGGAGAACCACTCACCTTTACTTCTTCCTCTCTGAAGATCTTGCAGCAGTTCTTTTCGAAGACAATGACGAAACCCTTTTCAGTCATCTTGCTAACAGGAAGCAAATTTGCTGCAAGTCCGGGTACTCTGAGTGCGTCGGTGATTACGTACTCGCCCGTTGGCATATTTACCCGCACATCTCCCTTGCCAATACTTTCAATGGTTGTCTCATTAGCTAAATTTACCTTAGTCTTGAAGGTAGCGTCAAAGTTTACGAGATGATCGCCAACCTTTGTCATATGAGAGCTGGCCCCTGAGTCAATGACCCACTTGTAAGCATTGTTACTGATATCACTTGCGTTAGTTTCATCAGTAGCCGATAAGGCGTGCGGATGTTTCGCGGATTTAGACCGTTCACTGCGATTGAAACTGGGACAGTTGGACTTAAAATGTCCCTCCTTTTAGCAATTGAAACAAATCACCGATTTCTTCTTACTCTCAGGTTTCTTCGTTCCTGAAGATGACGGTGTTGTCTTGAACTTCACGAGTAACGCTGAATCTTGAGTTGAATCCCTTTCCTTAAGTCTCAACTCGACTGTACATAGTCTTTCAGTCAGGTTTCTCACTGTTCGCTGTTCTTTCGGCATCGATTCCCAGGCATTGACAAATTCGAAATATTGAGAAGGAAGTGTATTTAAAATACGATTTATGAACAAGGATTCTGGAAGCCTTACTTTGTCTTCCTTCCACGTTTCATCACAGAGTTCCATCCACAATTTCTCGAGACGAGCAATATGCTTTGCCACACTGTCAGAGTCCATTGATTTTATACTGAAAAAATCATTAAACAATCTGTCTTGCCGCTGTTCAGTTCGCTGTTCGTAGATACTCAGGAGCTTGGTCCACATCTCCTTGCTAGTACTACACATATTGACGAGTTGTCTCACTGCCGACGTCATATTATTGACGATGACTTGCTGAGCTCCAAATTCTATTCTGTCTAGAATTTACTTCTTGGTCGTATAATCCAAATACTCCTTTGCTGTTGACTGCGTGTTCGGTTCTTCGGGATATTGCAGTTTCCCTTCTAGCGCATCCATAATACCACTACTTCTGAGCAATATAATAATTTGGAATTTCCAATCGCTCCAGTTGGCTTGGCCTTCCAACTTGTCTATATTTGTTCGGGAGTGCGCTTCGATATTTGTCGCGGACGATAATTAAAACGAACGGACGGAAGACACGCGGCCGTTAACGAGACAGGTTAGGATTGCANATGTAGCTAACGGCTAGGGTGTTTTTTCAAATGTTGATTTTCAAAAGTTTCTTCCCGTCGTGAACCGACTATACAACACGACATGCTACGAAAGCGCCATCATGAACTAGACTGCAGAACAACTGAACAACAGCATGGCCTTGGCCTATAGCCGCGACGCTCCGTATAGCCAGGATTAACATTAAATATATAGCAGTGGCTAATATTCAACAATATGAATGTGTATAATATGTATGTATGTGTATATATTTTTATATATATATATATATATGCATATAAATATATGTGTGTGTACCCGTTCATTGATTAATTGTGTGACTATCTGGAAACGGGACTCATGTTTGATTGTCTGATTACTATGAAATTTTCCCTAATGGCTAAGCTGCCGGCCAGCAGGTTGGTTACCAGGTGCTGATTAGGGAATGGAGTTCCAAAATGTTGTTGGTCAGTGACGCCATTTTGGTAGCGTGTGGCTGGAGTTTGTGGAATAAGCTGCTAAGTACTTTGTGGCCAATGTTTTGAAAATCTGGTAGATTTTTAATAACTTAGTCATGCCCAACGTGTTTTCTTGTATTTTTTAATAACTGTCGCAAATGTTTTAACTGTTACTGTAATAAAAGGTTTTAGATATATAGGATAAGTATAAAAGAATACCTCAACTTTGAAGGTCTATAATATCAAAACCAAACCACCTACAAACTTGATTGACAAATCAAATGAAACATGTAACCGTGAAGTTTGTTTACCATACATTCATAAATGTTCAATGTTGTTGAAATATTGAAAGATATATAATTTTGACATTTGGATAAGCTTTGATAACTAAACATTGTAAAATCGATTATATCTAGTTACCTCATTGTTTTGTATCCTCTGTGCTATGGCCAGTTTTAAACAATGTAAAAATGTGTGTTGGGTGTGTCTCTTTGACTAAAAACTATTAAGTTTAACAAAACTAATTACCTTGTTTACCTTTATAGAATAGGCTCCTTCATCAGGTTATGGGCCCAGGCAAGTGCTCTAATAATATAAACAAGTGTTTATAAAGGTAAAAGACGTTAATTAAGTGAAATTGAGTACCGAATGATAAAGTAAAAAACGTGTGTCACAGTTTCCAAGGATTACGCCGATTTGTCTGCTTACAAGTAAAACCAGGTAAGATGGGCAGCCGTAATAACGACGAATTCAGTAACATAGAGATATTGGAGGGACCCGAAAATTTTGCTTCTTGGCGATTTGAGTTGAAAATTTTGTTGCATGCAGCTGANTGAAATAGAGATATTGGAGGGACCCGAAAATTTTGCTTCTTGGCGATTTGAGTTGAAAATTTTGTTGCATGCAGCTGAAGCCCTTGATGCAATTTCGTATACAGCTCAGCCCAAAGAGAATAGTGATAAAAAAAAGGATGCCAAAGCTCAAAAGGCCATAATAATGTCGATCAGTAAAAAGAACAAACAACTGATTATGTCTTGTAAATATGCTGCAGAAATGTACAACAAACTGGTAAGCATCTATGAGGGAGATAATGGTATGTTAAAGGATAGCCTACTAGCACAGTATTTTGGTTTCCAGATCAAAGATGTGGCGAGGGGTATTGCTGAGTTGGAAAGCATTGTTACTCAGCTGGGTGACCTCGGTCATCAAATCATGGATGAGGAACTAACACAGAGAATTATTTCTGCTTTGCCACAGACATTCAGTAACTTTGTCATTTCGTGGGACTCCGCCCCCAAAGCCGAGAGAACCTCGGCCAACTTGATAGCAAGGTTGTTGAAAGCAGAAGGAAAAATTGGCACAGTAAAACCAACCAATGATGTTGTGGCGTTCAAGGCCGCCCGTGATCAAAAACGTGACGTAGTTTGCTACAACTGTAAAATGACAGGTCACTACGCTAGAAATTGTCCTCAAGACGAGGGGGAACGTTGTAAATATTGCAAAAATAATAACCATGCCTCCAACGACTGCTATTTCCGTCCAAATAACACAGAAAGTAACAACTACGGGTTCAAGCTCACACATGGTACTGACAAGAAGAAACAACAAAAAACTGGTAAAAAGGTGGCTTTTTT
>NQII01000225.1:95602-133728 GCA_002778355.1 Clitarchus hookeri | reverse complement strand
CAAACTCAACAAAGCTTTATACGGCTTACGCCAAGCCCCAGCTAGTTGGCAAAAACGACTAGTGACTTTTCTTAAGCAACAATTAAGAACAGACCACTGCATTTTTGTGAACCAGGATAGATCACTGATCCTGGCGATTCACGTTGATGACGGACTTTTACTTGGAAAGGATTAAAAGAAAATAAACAAGCTGTTAAAAATTCTTCAAAAAGAATTTGAAATAACCATCTTGAACAACCCCACTTCCTATCTTGGTATGGAGTTGGAAAAATCAAATGAAGCCGTCAAAGTCACCCAGAAATCGTTCATAAGAAGTGTTCTAAAAAAGTTCAACATGTCAGAAGCTAAACCGGCACAAACACCATTGACTGCATACAAACCTGCTGATTTAAAAAAGCCTGACAAACGACCAAATTTCCCTTTTCGCGAAGCAGTGGGGAGCTTGTTGTACCTCTCTACTAAGACCAGACCCGACATAAGTTTCGCCGTGGGATATTGCAGTCGACAAATGGAAAATCCGGACGAACATGATGTGATCAACCTAAAACGCATCATGCGGTATCTCAAAGGCAGTCTAGACAAGGGAATATCTTATAAATCTGACGGTTCTGAAGAACTGAAGTTGTATTGCGACGCTGATCATGCTGGCGACCCTGCAACTACTAAAAGTACATCTGGTTTCGTGATGTATTACTGCGGCGGACCCATCAGCTGGAGATCAAGAAAGCAACCCACGACAGCAGACAGCAGTACGGAAGCTGAATTCATCGCAGCTGCAGAAAGCTGCAAAGAGGTGATCTACATCAAAGCGTTAATTGAAGAACTCACCCAGAAGCCCATCGAAGTTGAGATGCTGATTGACAACTTAAGTGCCATCAAACTAATCGAAACTGGTGTAATGAATCGCAAAAGAAAACTTATAGATGTCAAATATCATTTTTTACATGAAAAATATGTAAACGGTTTGATGAAGTTATCTCACTGTCCCACTGAAATACAAATCGCAGATGTGTTAACTAAACCACTTGGACCTACAAAATTTGTACTTTTTCAAAAGAAATTGATTGACTAAAACTTGTAAAACTGATTTAGATGTAATCAATGCTTTAAAACAGTGATTTTTGCTGACAGCCTAAGAACTTATCTTCATTTACAAATGCTGTTTATAATAGTTTTCTAATATTGAAGTAATGAGAAATGTAATTACAGTAGACTCCCGACTATCCGAGTCCCGGTCAACCGAGCCTCCGGGTTAACCGAGCTAGTCATCGAAAGATAAAATATAAAAATAATGCTTCTAAAAGCAGGCGTATTAAGGCGAGAAGCGGTGTTTCTTCGTTTGACGTGCAAGGTTGAGGAGTTGGCTATTGCTAGGTCAAGCATTAGATGTTTCCTCGACTTGTTGTTAGGTCAAGCTGTCATTTGGCGCGAATATGAAGGAGATTAATTCTAGGAAATGCTGCCCCACCCGTCTCATCTCATCGTCCGGTTCACTCGGAACTCCTCGTATCGTCGCAGTCACCTGACGCTCTCAGTTGTCTCTGCGCTCGCGCTAAACGTGCTTGTGTTAGTGATTTTTGTGTTTCATTATGAGTGGAAAACGGAAAAGAGTTGTAGGTTCTCTTGAAACTAAATGTAATGCATTAAAACGGTTAGACAATGGCGAATCAATTAAAAAGGTGGCTGCCGAGTTGGGAGTTGGTGATGTGACTGTTGGGGATTGGAGACGTAACCGGAAAGAAATCGAAAACTTTGTCAACAAGAGTGTGAGTGGTGGCAGTGGTTTCAGTCGAAAGACTTTGAAGAAGGACGACTACGAGCAGTTGTCTGGAGCTCTTTTTTGTGGTTTTCACAGCTTCGAGGGATGGGTAGTCCTGCGAGTAGGCCAATGCTTCAAGCTAAGGCGCTCGAGTTCCACAAGAACTTTAAAGACGGCGATGAATAACTCACTGGCAGCTATGGTTGGCTGGACAGGTGGAAAAATAAATATGGCATAAGACAGCTGAATATTAGTGGGGAATAACTGTCGGCTGACTCATCTGAAATTGCGGAATTCAAGAAAAAAATTGAAGAAATCATTTTTGAGGAAGGATTAACCTCAGATCAAATCATTAACTCAGATGAAACTGGTCTTAACTTTCGAATGCTACCTTCAAAAACCTTAGCAGCAAAATCTTAAAAAACTGCTCCCGGATTTAAAAAGAGTAAAGAGAGAGTCACAATTCTGGCTACCTGCAATGCTTCGGGTTCTTTGAAACTAAAGTCAACTGTCTACCAACAATGTGCCGCAACCAAAGAAATGCATGGATGGAAAGCACGATTTTTAGTGACTGGTTTATCATGAATTTGTTGCTGTCACTAAAGAATTTTTGAAAAAAAAAAACCAAGAAAACTTTTTTATTATTAGACAATGCGCCATCTCCCCCAGATGCCCAAGAACTGGGCAGTGGTGATATTAAAGATGTATTTCTACCCCCTAATATGACGTCGCTAATTCAACCTCTAGACCAAGGAGTTCTAGAAACGATGAAGAGAATTTACCAATGAAGGCTTCTCCAGATTTTGATTGTAAAATTAGATGACGAAATGATTGTCAAGGAAGCCTTAAATCAAGTTACAATGAACGGTGTATCGTACTGGATTGCTTCAGCGTGGGATGAGGTAAAACCTACCACCATTAAAAAGTCATGGAAAAATTTATTTGGCTTAGATGGACAACCCAAACAAGTGCCAGAACAGGAGAATGTGAACGGACTAGTTCAACTGGTCAATGAGCTACCTGTTGAAAATCAAATCAACAGCGAAGACATTCGTGATTGGTGCAGTGTAGATGTTCAGATATGGTTAACAATCCTAAACACCGTGAAGAAGACGACGACACGGACGAGATAACAAGCCACATGACATACTGACTTTTCAGCGTTGGCGTAACATCGCATCATCCAAGAGAGGACAGTGGTTAACTCAGAAAACAATCAAAGATTTTTTTAAGTAATATGCAATCTCATGTTTCCACTAACTTACAGGTCTGTNTCAGAAAACAATCAAAGATTTTTTTAAGTAATATGCAATCTCATGTTTCCACTAACTTACAGGTCTGTAACTATGTGTATTTTACGTTTTCAATTACAATAAACCAGTATTGTCATTCTTCACATGTTTTTACCACAATAACACATAACCTCCGTATTATCCGAGCTTTACCTTATCCGAGCTTTACCGTATCCGAGGTGATCTCGGTCCCAATTACCTCGGATGACCGGGAGTCTACTGTATGTTAAATGCAAAAATTACGGGGGTGTGTTGAAATATTGAAAGATATATAATTTTGACATTTGGATAAGTTTTGATAACTAAACATTGTAAAATCGATTATATCTAGTTACCTCCTTGTTTTGTATCCTCTGTGCTATGGCCAGTTTTAAACAATGTAAAAATGTGTGCTGGGTGTGTCTCTTTGACTAAAAACTATTAAGTTTAACAAAACTAATTACCTTGTTTATCTTTATAGAATAGGCTCCTTCATCAAATGTGACCACCACGAGCAGCCCGAACGACATCTACGCGATAGTCAAACTCGTTCCACGCTCTTGTCAGTATGTCCAGTGTTACCGTTTGGATGGCGTCCATAATTTTCGTTTTGAGGTCGTCAATGTCAGCCGGCAATGGTGGACGAAACACTTGATCCTTTATGTTCCCCCATAGAAAATAATTGCACGGGGTAAGATCCAGGATTTATTGGGGGCCAGTGATGAAGAGCCTGAACACAAGCTGCCCCTCGACCAATCCAACGTTGCGGCAACTTCTCGTTCAGGTATCCGCAAACATTTTGGTGGCAATGCGGTGGCACACCATCCTGCTGGCAAATTAAGTCCCCCGCCGCCTCTTCTAACTGAGGAAACAACCACTAGGTAACCATGTCTAAATAAGGGATTCCAGTAACAGTGGGCTCGTGAAAAATTAAAGGGCCGAAAACAGTGTCTTTGGATACAGCGCAAAACACGTTCACTTTGGAGGAAGCCTGCTCATGTTTGGTGGTTTCATATGGAGGCTCCTATGCCCATATCCGCACCTTGTGCCGATATTGAANGAGGAAGCCTGCTCATGTTTGGTGGTTTCATATGGAGGCTCCTATGCCCATATCCGCACCTTGTGCCGATATTGAATGTCGCTTCACCGCTAAAAACCAGCTTAGATATGAAGGCATCGTCAACCTCGTTCTGGGCAAGAACAAACACACAGAAATCATGTCTCAGTATTTTATCCCTTTCGGTAAGAGCCTGTACAAGCTGTAACCTGCATGGCTTGTACAGCAATTGCTGTCGCAACACTGTCCANAATCCCTTTCGGTAAGAGCCTGTACAAGCTGTAACCTGCATGGCTTGTACAGCAATTGCTGTCGCAACACTGTCCATACCATCGTTTGAGGGTTTTGCATTTCCCGGCTAGCTTGTCAAGTTGATTTTTTCGGACTGCTAACGAACGCTTGTTGAATCCATTGCACATTCTCTTCAGACACACGTGGCCACCCAGAACTTTTGCCTTTGCAAAGGCAAAAGTTCTGGGCATTGTCTCCTTGACTCACTTGGCCAATGTACAGACTGTTTTTGCAAGTTCACCTGCCGATGTTATTGGAAGAGGTACCTCTACGTATCCAAGAGACAATGTGGTATCAGCATGATGGGGCCCCAGCTCATTTTGAAGACCCCACCCATGCAGTTATCACCAACACTTACGGCCATCAGCAGAATGGCCAGGCAGGACCTTTAAATTGGTCTGTAAGATCCCAGGACCTCACCTCATTGCACTTCTTCCTATGGGAATACATGAAAATCTAAGTGTAATCGACTCCTGTTGATTCAGAGATGGAACTTGTTCCACGAATTCATGCAGTGGCTGCAATCCTACAGGCACACACCAAATTTTCCAGCGAACATGGGTCTCTACTATGACGTTACTGGCTCTGCAGTGAGGTTAATGGTGGTCACATTGAGTATTTCCTGTAATATTGCTTGTGCTAATAAAGTAATCCCCAAAATGTAACATTGTTTTACTCACACCCACTAACTTATCGACCCTGGTACTTTACCTGAGCATGCTCAGTACACACTCGGTACGAGTTTCTGCCACATTGTTAATAAAAAAAACACTTTGTTTTGGGCTTCTCCATCATCCCTCAAAGTTTGGTGATGGAATTTTTTAACATCAGGTATATAAATTATTTATATGGCCACTATATTTCAAACATTTACAGACACACTTAAAACATGGCCTACTGTAGAAGTACGCAACCAATGTTTCTCATAGATACTGCCAGTATGTAAAGTTTGGCAAACATATTTATATAGGTGTTATTTTGAAGATATGTTACTACCTCCTTAACTTATATAAGTTTAGAAGAACTACGAAAGTGTAACTTGTCACCTGAATTTGATAGGTATGATTTAATTGTTTGCTGAGATGAGACACAAAAGTTTAATTTTTAATGTGATAATGTCTTCCAAAATGGCTGACAAATGAGCTAATATATTAACTCATTTGATGCTTGCATGGATGCTGTCAGCATGCAAAGTTAAGTTGAAATTTGTGAATTGTTTTGTAAATATAGCATATTAAAGTAAAATATTTAAATGGCCGCAATTATTTAAATAATTATCATAATCTCTTAAAAGATGTTCATTTACATGGCCTACTGGAATGCTACTTGTTTGCCAAATTTGGTACGAATTTGTAGGTTTTCCCCCCCTGAGAGAAGACAAAACTTAATTTATTCATGCCACATTATGTTGCAAAATGGTGGACAAAAGAGGCTTTGTGTAGTCAAATCTGATTATTGAAAGAGATACTGCCAGTATACAAAGTAAAGCTGAATTCGGTTACTTGGTTTCATAGATATGTGATATTAAAAAAAATATATTTATATAACTGCCATTATAAAAATAAGTCTCTAGCCTACTTTAAAAAATGNGATATGTAATATTAAAAAAAATATATTTATATAACTGCCATTATAAAAATAAGTCTCTAGCCTACTTTAAAAAATGCCANAGATATGTGATATTAAAAAAAATATATTTATATAACTGCCATTATAAAAATAAGTCTCTAGCCTACTTTAAAAAATGCCAGTTTACATGGCCTACTGTAGTACTACTTGTTTGCCAAATTTAAAATGAATCCGTTGTTTGTTTCCAGAGATATGACAAAACTTGATTTAATTGTGCCACACTATCTAAGAAAATGGTGGGGAAAATGAGGCTCTGGTTACACACATTTGATTATTGTGATAGACACCGTCAGCATCCAAAGTTAAGTTGAAATTCGTTACATAGTTACGTAGATAAAGCATTGTAATCTATAATGTTTATACAGCTGCCATTTTTTTTTTAAAAAGGATGACTTACTAAAACATTTTAGTTTACATGACGTATGTAATATTACTTGAGTGCCAAATTTGGTAAGAATTGGTTGGTTGTTTCCTAAGCTATGACAATAAAATTTTATTTTCCATGTGGCGCTATCTTACAAATTGGTGGAAAAAAGAGGCTGTGAATTGACACATTTGATGCTTGTAAAAGATACTTTCAGCATAACAAGTTTGGTCGAAATTGGTCAACAGTACGGTAGATATTGCAAATGAACCTAAAATATTTATATTGATGCCATTCTGAAAGTAAGTGCCTTATCCTTTTAAATGGCATACATGAAAATGGCTTACAATAGACTATGTTCATAGTATTACTTATATGCCAAATTTGGCAGGAATCAGTTAGGTAGTTACTGAGATATAACATAAAAGCTTTATTTTACATGTTGTACTATCTTCCAAAATGACGGACCAATTACATTATCTTGGGGCGTGATGGCCTGGGGAATGGAACATCACGTCAAGAGTAGAGAGTGTTTTTTTTGTTTCTGCGCAAGTCACGCGGACTCTGCTACAGAGCCATCTGTATTATGACTTGTCTGCCTCGCACAGGTGCCTTATATTGTGTCGGGCGCCTACTTGGTACAAAGTCTGTGAGGGCGAGGTGATGCCTCCGGGCATTGGCCACACGGGGTTGGGTTGGCTTACCACTTGTTTTGCTTCACTTCGGTAGTCGCTGGCTCAGGCTTGGTGTCTTTGGCTCCAGCTGGAGTGGGTGGCGGGGCAGGCTGGCTCAGCTGTAGCCTGTACGTGATTGAGGTGCCGGCTGGCAGGTTGGCACGGGATCGGCTGGTGCTGAGTCTCACTAGTGGCCTATTGGTCATATGGAACCACTCCTATGGGAGAATGTTTCCTTGGTGAAGTAGTTCGAAGGCGGGAGGGGCAGCTCCGGGAATCCTAATCAAGAGACCAAAGAGATTGGCGGGTAGGGTAGCGGAGTGAGGTTCCATTAAGTGTTGGACGGCTTATGTTCTCTCCCGTCTGAGGGCTGGTGTAGATTTATTACTTAGGGGGTGGAGAGATGCAAGGATACCAGCTGTCCTCCGTGAATTCCTCCTGCTCCCTCGTTGGTGAGCGAATGTCGTGGACAGGAAAGGTGCTACTGTCCATCCTGTAGAAGGCAGCAGGCAATAAACCCCTAGCTAGAGTGTACTCCAGAAGTACCTGGGTCAGGCCTGGCACCCCCTCTGGTGAGTTTATACCCTTTGGATGGAATGGGTTAGCTTACTTAGTTGGCCCAGATGCTTCGTTGTCTCTCTTTCTAGTAGTTGAGGCTCTACCGTACATGCGCACCAAGCACCTTCACATACCTGGTCCACAGTATTGGTGGCCGTCGACTTTGTTGTGTGTTGTGTGTGCAGCCCTGCCCGCAGTCCTACTCTACATCGGAAAGTTTTGCCAATTCTCTGTCCACTGCCGCTCCATTCGAGGGTGACACTTACCAGGTTAGGGAATAGACACACGTTCACTACAAAACAAGGAAAGACAGAGGTTAACTAGAATATGTGTTTTATTCTCTTGATAATAGAACACGGTGACCCGTACTACCTCCTACCTCTACACACACTAGATGTCCAACGGACTTCGTATTAGAGCAAGACTGGTGAAGAGGTCTTGTCGGCTTGAGACTGGCTTGACGAGCCTGGCTTGAAGAGCTAACAATTAAGTAGCTGTAAAAACAACTGGACCCAAATTGTGGCTTGTAGTCCAGAAGGGATCCGGGGCACCACGTATGGTGTATGTGTCGGGATGTGGTGACTCTTGATGGCAAGTGTCAGGGGTAGTGATGATTCTCTGCCTGTACTAGTAGAGAAAGCGTTATCGGCTGAAGAACTGGTAGAAGACTGGAAGGTCTTGGAGAGTCCTCAGGAAGACTGTGGCTGTGTGGTAGAGGGCCTTAGCACGACTGGTGCTTAGGTGAACTACGTGAACAACTGGAGTTTCTGCCGGGCGCACTGCGTTGTATTCCTGCCGGCTGGGTGTTTCCTTTGTGCCTCAAGCACTTTGGTAATCTTCGGCCATCACCCCCTCGGGTTTTGGCCGGGCGGTGACGCTGCTGCCATCTCTTGGTGTAGTGGCGCCAGGGTGAATTGAGCAGCTGGGTGGGCGGTATCCACCTCTCACTCAGGGGCAAACTCTTTCATGCCACAGCTGCCTCTCATCAGGTTTACAAGCGGTGGGGGCAATGACGTGACTTCCTTTCATTACGTGGGTGCTGACCTTGAAGGCGGCCAGTCGAGGTTCGACACCCTCGGGGCACGTGACACGCATGTGATGATGCTGAGTCGAAACAATAATGTGTAGGAAGCATTGTGTGTCAATCTGTTTCTAAATTCAATGCTTACCTTGTGCGCTATCAACCTATCAAATTTGGTTTAAATCAATTAATAGGATTCCTGAGCTATAAGGTAAAATCTTATTCACTTTACTCTACCTTACAAAATTATGGACTGATAAAATTATCACTTTCTAAATTCAATGCTTTCACATATTATGCACTGTCAATGTAACGAATTTGGTTTAAATTGGTTAAATGATATCAGAGATATAACATAAGGCCATCAATATTAAAATTGCTGCCATTTTGAAAATAAGTACACAGCATGAATTAAAACTATTGAAGTCCGATGGAATTACTAAATTCTATATGTGGACCAAGTTTGGTGAAATTGGGTTGTTGGGTTTAACAGTTATTAAAGGGGGACATACATTCCCACAGACATTCAGGTTATTGCATAAGTCTACCTTTCCTTTGGAAAGTAGGCTAAAAAGGAAACAGCCCACCCCAGTCCCTGGCATTTTTTTAATGGCCTTTAGGTTATGGAGACAGTACAGTATTTTCCAAACAAATATCATCAGAGGCACATGCAAATGTAAATAAAGAAAAATTTATTTTGCAAACTTACTCATAAAAGTTTTATATTTTAAAAGGGCTTTAATTTTATCATAAAGAATACAATTAAGTATACTCTGTATTTTTGTCTCATTTTTTGTGGAATAATGCCTCTTGCTGGCTGTGTGGCACCAGGTGACCCGTAACACCACTGGAAATTTTCAAGGTCGACAGTAACTGTCTCAGCACAACACAAATACGTACAACCATACAACATATTTAAACATGAAAAGTTTCTTTATCACATGGGTGTACAAATCAAACTTGCCCATTACCAGTCAAATGCTATTAGTTTTTTAATATCATTATTGTTGATTTAGACTGCGTTTGATTATAGATAAGGCAAGATTTGGCAGTATGACTTTAAATTTGTCTGACAAACCTAATCAAATCATTAAACGTTATGTTATATTATGGAACACAAAAATTTCATCTAGTCAATAACTTTTGCAGAATTGTAATATTTGTGTAACGAATCACTATTTTTAACACACTTTAACATGAGATGTTGGTACAGTTTAACTTTGATAGCTTCAGACAAGTGGTTTTTCACAGAATGCTATACTGAGAAGCTCACAAAGTTAAATTCAAGTACTTTTGAACTAACGTTAAAAAAAAATAGAAACTTTAAGGGACTATATGATGTCATTCTCAGATTTAGCAATTTTCTGCGACACATTCTGTTTCAAAGGGTCTAAGGGGCCTTTCTTAATTTTAAAGTTTAAACAATCCTCTGAACCTCACTATATTCGTACCTTATTCAATGCTGTTATTTTTTAACGTGGTTAAAAAACGAATAGCATTGAAAACTTAACAATATGCTATAGTAGGGTTCCAGAAGCTGTTGTTTACACATTGACAAAAATCCCATTACACCCCTTGAAACAGAATCTGTGACAAGTAAAATAAATGAAAAACTATTATTAGAATTTTAATAAAAGATGGCATACAGTATTCTTAGACACACATTTAAACTGTAGTGTTTTATGTATGCTATGACTTATTTCATTAAAAGATTGACGTGCAAAATTTATTCAAACCAATCTATAAAAATTTTTTTAAGACATTACAGTTTTCGCATTTTCTAATGCAATATAGCAGCTTCATAGAATGAACCACAAATACTGTGTGTGGTGAATATTCTAGTCAAAGAACATTTGTGGGTAGTTTATACAAATTTTGTAATCTTTGCATATAGATTGTTAATTATGAGCATGCTAATTTCATTTGAGCTATAAATAAATTAAAGCAGCTCAGACTTAATGCTAGTATTAAGAGCGCTAAGCTCCACTTAAAACTACAAAATAGTGAATGCGCTACAAGGAGCATGTAACTATAAGCAAGTTCCTTCCAGCCATTGAATGAAGGTTACGTTTTAATTACTGATTAAGATCTAATCAGAATTATAAATTTAATTTTATTAGGATATTGTTTTAAATTCATATTTCTGGCTTCTTTAACTCTGGAAAGGACTATTTTTTGAGTTGTTACCATATCCAGATAATTAGTCAAATGTACGAGCATGTTAAACATGACATAGTGTTGCCATTTTTTCGAATTTTTGTATCATCAAATGGGTTAACAGATTTAAAGGCAATATTGACGCTCACCCTATTGGATTTTGCGGCTAAAGGGCAACGTCAAGACTNATGGGGTTATTCTTAGGGCCTGTGGATGTTGGTTTAGTGACCTTGATCACACTGCACTGGCTGTCGTGGGATGAGTTGGTACTGTCTGGGTGTAACTTGGCATGAGGTTAAGGTGCTTGACCACCGTGTCAGTACAAGCAGACAGAGAGAAAGTGGTTGGCTCCTGGAGTGGAATCTGCAGCAGCAGCGAGACAGCATGTGCCACGTGCCAGATCAGGCACTGCTGTATCCTGGATATGCTGGCGGCTGACACCTTTGTCAAGCAGTTTCCTCCTTCTTCCACGTGTACAACCGGTTTGCACCTAGTTCTGCGCTCTCCAGGGCTAGCACCTGCTTGGCTGCTTTTTCCCGCCTAGCCCTATGATGAGGCATAAGGGGTGAGACAGAACAGACAGGCGGATAGTGGATGTTCCAAGACGTAGGCACTGCCTAAAGGAAATAAGGAGAGGCTGTTGGATGGGGTAGGCAGGCCTGGACTACTGGCCTTCAGTCAAATGATTTGGCGAGCGGGACTTCGCTGGCAGACCCAAGTACCTGACAGAAGGTATCGTTAGCAGGATTGGGGCATCCGTTCTCGTGTCTACTTGGAGAGCGGGACGTTGCTGGTGGACCCAGGCACATACTGGAGGGGTCGATAGTTGAAGGAAGCAACTGCTCTTGTGCCACTGGGGAAGACAGGCTTCCCAAGTTTACCACGACAAGACAGTCCTTCAAGTGGTTGAGGATGGGAACGAAGGTTCCAGCTCACTACTACTCCTGTAAGAGTGTTAAAGGTATGGTGACAAAGCAAGAGATTGCCTTGTACAGCATTTCTTTAACTAAGCTTCTGATTTCTTCAAATGTTATCTTTTCCACTCTATTTACCTCTCCAAAGAGGATAACATCATTTTCAGGTCGTTCAGGCAGGGTACAGATTGGCAACTTTAGTTGGTGTTTGATCCCTGGAAGAGTGAATCACATTGTTGTGCAAGTGTATGATCGTTGGTAGATATTCACGCCAGCTTTAATGTTTATCATGGCACAATATTCTGAGCATGTGTCCTAGTTCTCGCATGAAACGTTAACTGGGATTCGACTGTGGATGTCATACTGAGGTATTGGTAGACTGGATCCCCATTTTCGTAAAGCCATTAGTCCATATGGATGACGTAAATTGTGGCCCTTTATCTGTCAATATGGCTGTGGGTTTGCCTACATCTTGCACGAACCTCTTGCACTTGACAAGTGAATTTTTGGCTGTAGCGTGCACGAGACTGTAGAAAGGGGCAGAATATGTCAACTGCTTCAAGCTCTCGAGGTACTGCGAGTAGAAGTGGCTGCAGGGCACCTCGCAATTGCTCGTTGGTGTGTTCAAACTTCTGACATGTATCACTAGTCTTCAGAATGCTGTGAACTGTACGAATCATAGAGAGCCAATAAAAATCACGTCTCAGTAAGTCGCAACATTTTGTGGCACCATAGTGCTCCAGATATTCGTGTACTGTAGTTATGACTTCTTGGTGCAGAATAACGGGCAAAACGATTTTCTACTCATCTTCCATTGGGCTAAACTTGTCCTGGTTTGTCACTAACTGTATGATGCTGTAATAACATATTAACGAGTTCTTCTCGCTGTTTTTCTGAAATAGCTTCTGCTGTTAACGTAGCCTGATGAAAGGGAATTTCTGAGAAATCTCCGTTAGACTGTGAAATGCTGTAGCTTAAGGCAAATATATTCTCCGTGCAAACTATTTTCAGTGAGTGCACTATTACCTTACCATGACACTACTTTAATGACCTAAAAGCTCAACCCCACTGCATTCCTCTTTGGTTATGACATTAAAATTACCAAAGTCAAATGAAATTGCCTATTTAGCGAGGAAGGCAACACCCAATATCAACGGTTATTAGTCCCTTAAATATTACACACACAGCCTCTTTCTCTGCTCCCAAGCCATTTATTGTTAACAATGCTTGACAATTCATGAGCAGACTCACTCTAGAGATGACACCAAATATTTTCAATTGTGGTACTGGCACTACCGGTATAGAGATTCTGGTTTTCTCGATAGTAAGATAGAATTCTTCTGATATGCCGCTTATCTCTGCACCGCTGTCAAGCATCGTAGTACAAGGGATACCATTAACTAAAACACCCCATACTGGACAAAGAGGTGCAATTGAAATGCACTCAATCTCTGAGTTGTCATTAAGTAAAAACTTTTGTTTTGCTGTCTCGTAAAGCTACAGTGCATACTTTGTAATGATTAGTTGGTTGACAATCACATGATACTCTGCATGACAACAAATCTGGGGTCAATGTTTGAGTGCTGTGAACACCAACCCCACCTAGTTTGACTGCTTTTTATTATTGTTTGGCAAGCTTTTGCAGTGCTACTGCAGACTAGAAGATGAGTGAACATGTGGTTGGAACAGTGGAGCACTCAGGCCAAACCCCACCTCTGCATTCTTGTTTGGCCAAGACTGCTGACTGCCACCTTCTCCTGGCACTGCGCCTTTCAAGTGAGCTATCCTCTGCAATGTCACTGGCACCTTTTCGCCATGAATCACATCGCCGTTCGAGCACACATTTATTAGTGTCTCAATATTTATGGCAAGAATACTTGGGAGATTGATGGTTCTCACAATCTTGCTTAGTTCGCTTATCTCTTTGCTTTTTATCAGATTTGTCATATCTGGACTGGCGTAGCTTATGCCACCAGTATCGCCTACGCTCACGTCTCAACTAGAGTCATTAGTATCTTTGACTTGCCAGTAATCAACTTTTCTCTGTGGAGAAGACCGCTCCGACGATCTGCAGGTAGTCCGTGTGTTTACTCTGTATTGGTTGTTTGATNAACTTTTCTCTGTGGAGAAGACCGCTCCGACGATCTGCAGGTAGTCCGTGTGTTTACTCTGTATTGGTTGTTTGATCACCGCGGACTGACCTCTGTTTGCGACGTTGGATTTTGATGCATATTTGCATAACATCAAGGTGCACATATCAGACAATCTCTTCACAAAATTCCTGGACAGAAGAAAATGGGCGACCCAATCAATGCAATTGGTATTGAGTTAGCACCAAACTTATAAACTCTTCGTCCGCCATAGGCGGCTTTAAATACCTTGTACTTTCGTATAAGGATATTATGTGCTTCTCACGTGACTTGTTTTTGATGGGGTAACACTTTTTGCAATGAAATTGAGCATGAAGTAATCCCTGTATTTTCTGTTCTAGAACTTTTGTTAGAATGATTGTCTGAAATCTGCACACAAACTGATATTGTCTCTCTTTATTTCCCACCAGTGGTAGGCACTGTCACGGACAGCACATTCCAAATAAGATAATCTCTCTCCATCCGTAATTCTTCCTACTTGCATGTATTTTTTGAACCTTTTCATAAATAATATTGAGTTTTCAGATTCCTGACCTTGGAATGTCGGTAACCCTTCAATTAGTAATCTGGATTGATTTGCTAAATACATGAACTGATATCTAGGCTGCGGCAAGTAGAAAAATGATGCAATCGAGGCTTCACGCTCAGATCTTAAGGCTTCAATGGAAGATTCAAAGTCTTAAAACTTTTTTTTCGAACTTGTATGTAAACTCCGGCATGCTGTGTATTTGCGCAATAGATTGTTTGATCTCCATCAGTTCTGAATCTGTTTCATTGTGTCTCATTTCACACACTTCTGTGGTACTGTTAACTCTGCTAGTAACATGCTTGAGTCTGGGAAATATATCGCTCATGACTTCGGTGATAACTAACTCATGACATGCAAATAGCTAAGTTTGAAATTCAGCACGTAAGAATTGTATGTTGGAGCGTAACGAGTCTGCTAAATTTTGCTGTCCTAGTTTCAATTCTCGCTGACTAGACTCAAGCTGGCTCGTAATTTGCTGCTTATTTGCTTCTAACAGGCTTGTCATTTGCAGTTGATTTGCTTCTAACAGACTTGTCATTTGCAGTTGATTTGCTTCTAACAGGCTAGTCATTTGTTGTTGACTTAATTCCATTCCATTCGCTGCAGCAGATGAATTATTACTGACAAAGGGTCTTGTGCCGTTAGCTGCTGAGCCAAATTACCGACTAAACCGGGAAATATGCTAGCCTCTGTTTCATTACTTATTATTGCTGTATTCAAGTTATGAATAGTTAAATCTATACGAGCTACCCCAGAGATAATACCAGCTTGGTGTTAAATGTTCCCAAATCCAACACAGTCATTTTGAATAGTGTTGAGAGAATCATCACTCTTTGGTGTGATAAGTATTGAATTTTATGTACTGGAATCAACAGCATTGTTTACACAGTCTTCCATGGCAACTTGAGTATTATATTATCTATGGCTATCATGAATGCATATTTCCTTCATTCTTCAAGCTTCAAGTTTCCACCTTAAGGTGAACAATATTTTTCTATTAATAGTCCCATATATTGGCAATTAAATAATTTGCTACTAATGGCCCCTGTTTGAGTGCCAGATAATTTCTTCTGTGACGGCACAAACCTTTCAACCTCACAAAGACCCCATAAATATAATGAGTGTTAGCAGATTATGGTAACTGATAAATATACTTAACTATGAAAATTTTCCAAATGCACGGTTTGCTTCAGATTCATGAATGACAATACCAGAGTAGGAATAATAAAGCTGGAAACAATATTAGAAGTTGTATTAACAAAATTTTGTATGAATCCAGTTGGTTTTGAGAAACTTGCTTAGTAGAAATTAGCCACCAAATTAAATTTAGAATAACTGAAAAGATCTCGTAGACAACGTCTTGTAATTAATATAAATAAGTTTTTAAACATCACTCATGAAACTCAAATAAAACAGATGAATTATTAATTTATTCTTTATGTGAATAGCTGGTTCGGTAATAATAAACAACAGTCAACCAATAAAAACATATATTGCCACCATATGTTATTATCTCTTTTGTTACACTGAACATTTATTAAAAATATAGAACAATCATTAGTAGGCAGTCCATGTCTGTTGAATATTGTATATAAACACGGACACTAGATATCACTTTGTACTGAGGGCTGCGCGAGGTGACCCAAACGAACACATCAGACACGGAGGTGTGTCACAGTAAAGAGTGGCGTCATGGTGAGAAGCAGGTTGCGGCACAGCAGGATGCATCAGCTGGGTCGAGCCAGTCCTGGGCTTCTAGGCGAGCTGTGGCGTGTGTGGCATGCCACTTCTTAGGAGGGAGCCACGGCTGTCATTTTGATTTCCAGTACATTTCCCACATTTTGTAACAAATTCCAGTACAGTGTTTTACAGATTAACATCGGTGATCAAATCAACAATTCAACCAAAATTACAATAATGCTACAAATGTTGGTATATTATGCCTAATATGCCAGAGCCAATGACGAGAATAACCAGAAAAACACTGTTAGAAATTTTATTCTTAACTCAATTGAAATTCTACTATGAGAAATTGATTTCACTGTGAACATAGATAATGTATACAACAGCAACACACCAAAAAGGAAACAACGAAACAAAATAAATTAAATTATAGCCTAGAAAAACACACTTATAAGTTACGATAAAAAAGCAAACTCAATGTATGGCACTTGAAAAAAATATTTTTATCAGAATTGTAGGCTTAACGTAGTTTAACTTACTTCCAACATAAATTCCAAAACCACTTTTTCCCAAGAAATGCTCATAAGTAATAAAGATGAATATAGTGGAGTACCTATAAATTTCATTAATCAACACGCACACATGTGCACACACGCACACGCATGTGCATGCATGCATGCACATGCACGTGCAAGCGCACGCACGCAGATACAGACACACACACAAAAAAAAGTTTTATAATACTTGCACAATAACAATAGAATGCCGTTAAGAATTATACAAGTTGCACAACTACATATTAAATTAATTAAATATGTTATGCCACTTTCAGAGTTTAGACCTATAAAACCAATTTTTTTTTCGTAACTATCTAAGTCTTATCAACTTTGAGCCATTATTACGAAAATACAGAAAATGTACTTTGGGATGTTGAAAATATTGATTCGTTATACAAATATTACAATTCTGCAAAAGTGAATAAATATTGACAAGATTAAATTTTTGTGTTCCACAATATAACAAATCATTAAACGTTATGTTGATTAACGAACTGTGTTATATCTTGACACATGGCATAATTAGGAGTATTAATTAGAAGCGGCGCTGTCACCAACACTCCCCTCCCCCCCTCCTGCCGGCTTAAACCAGTGTAGGGACTTCGGTTGACACGTGCCGCCCATTTACACATCCCGAGGTCAAGCTGAGAGGTAGAAACACGCTTCCAGGCCCTTACACGTGTCCTGCAGCGCAGTCCTCCCACCCACCTCCTCTTCTCCCTCTTGCCAGCCAAGTGAAATTCGTAACGCTGAGAAATCACGAGATAGTCAAGCGTAATTCGCCTGAAGTCAGAAAACACGCACCGAGAAATAGCTGACAAGCTGGAAAGTGGTGCCGAGAAACCCCCNACCATGGCACGTGGTAGAAGGGCTTTGTACTGCAGGCCACCCCCTCCCCCAACAAGAGAGACACGTGTAGAACACTTAGGGAGAGAGGCTACAAAGGATATAAGCCTCTTTGCGGGGAGGGTGGGGCTTCAGTCAGAAGATTACCGTACAGAGATATTAGTTCGAGGGACAGTACGTCAGTTTATTACCGCACAGAGAGAGGTCAGTCGCGCCGAGAGAGTTAGGCCAGGAGATCGGAACCCGGCCACGTCCGTCAGTCAAAGCAACGAGCAGCAGGTGACGCGGAGTAGTACCGCCACCCCGGGATGCGCAGGAAGGTAGTAAGTTGCGACATTAAGGGGTTAGCCAAATCGGGATGCGAGACGCAGGGCCGAATCAGAGACAGTTATCAGAGTCACGTCGGACGAGTAGTTCCACCACGTCGGGACGCGAGTTAGCCAGCCAGTTACCGCATAAGTTAGTCAGTTTCCAGTCAGTCCGTTGCAACGCACCGAGAAGGCGGAGTCAAGTGGTGAACTTCAACGGAAGTGCCATGTCAAGATAGTGGGATTGTCCAGTGCAGCCCGTAGCCACGAAGGACAGGTGGGGGCCCACACTAGAGTCCCTCGCCGGGACGTGGTAGGGTAGTAAGCAGTCCGTTACTACCCTACGCCGAGAACGGGAGCAAGTAGTGAGCCCCAACGGCGGACGCCACGTTGAGAGGAAGCCAGCTGCATACAACAAGCGAACCACAGAGGGCCTTTAACAGGGCCATCCAGCTCACCAGACCCATCAACTGCCGGAACGTATCCGAGCCATCCAGCTCACCAGACCTCAACTGCCAGAACAACTACCACGCAACATGTGCAGATAAGTAACCCCGTCGTCATTCAGGGACCTGTCCTGACACCTGATGCCCCTACAGCGTCGGAAACGTAGCCAGAACATTGTACATTGTCACCAGCCCTTCAGGCCTTGAACTTGCAGGGCGTTAAAGTATGTATAAAGTCCCGCAACAGAGCCGGTAAGGTATAAGTAAATTTCCGTTAAATAAACCTGTTCCAAACTAAGAAGTCGTGATGAAGTCGTTGTGTGATTTACCCTCAAATCCCAGGCACCCTATAGTCTGTGCCACTGAACATTAACCGTAGACCCTACGAACCATTCTGTACACCACAAATGGGGAGTAGCGGAATGCATTAATCTGTCAACAGATAATAAAAAATTTGCGACCATGTAGTGAGAAAAAAGTTGTAAAATATGAAGTGTAAATCAATGCTGGCAGCATCATGCAAGCCAAGTATTGATTCTAGTTGATGAGTTTCAATATACATTATACATAACCTAGAAATAACACACACGTAAAAAAATTACACGGCGCAGGAATGCAGCTATTAATATTTTGATTACAGTATTTGAGTGAAAATGTTCTGCTATTTAAGTGATATCTAATTCTGGTCATTTTAATATAACGTTTTAATAAAAACTATTTGTAACATAAAACATATACCTTATTTATTGTCCAGAATGTGCATTTATTTTCTCAAGTTGCATTTTGTTTTCATAGTGACATTTAAAAATTTTGGAAGTTAAGGGAAGTTTAGGAAAGCAAAGTAATCTCATACACTTTGCTACTTTTCATTACATAAAATATCAATAAATACACTTGACAAGCAGAGTTGCCATTTATTATGTTCATAACTTTCTCACGTGAAAAAGTTATAATTACACCTGTGGGATTTTGAAGCAAAAATTTTTGCAATTCGTGGAAAGTAGATACTAATAACTCCTAGGAAGCTGTTGCAATGAACCAAAAAATTGACCCTATGCAAGTACTTTGTTACTGTAAACAAAACAGTGGTGAAGTGAAAACATTATACGAAACACAGAACTTCTTGGCCGCTCAGTGTCAGCCTATCGGTGAGCAGTACCAAGCCTTGTTGCCACATCTATCGAGCACCCATCCCGTCATAATACGAGTGCCGTGAAATCTCAACTGTAGTAATATAAATTGCAATTTCTTACACATAGAGAAACATTTGAATATAGTAACAGAAATCTATAAAACACATACAAGATAATGGAAGTTTATATCTATTAAGAAACTGCCTGGGCAGACGAGCTGCTAAATTTTACGTTCGCAGTAAAAACATTCTGACACTTAAAATTACATATTACTCAAAGTTGTGTACCATCGAAAAAATAATTCATCTTTGTGTTGTAGCTTGTAATGGCAGCACAAACTCCTCTTCCCTGTCCAAACAGTTGTAATGATATTACTGACACTTAAAAAAAATCTTGCCTTGGAACTTGCTGAAAACGTATAACCCATTTTCTCACGCATACAGCTGTCATAAATTTTTTGTCAAAACTTTCCCCCTTATCGTAAAATTCTAACGCCACTCTCAGAAGACAGTCTGTTAAAATGATTAATATCTGTAACTAGTTTCTTGAAAAATTGTTTTTCCTAAGTGGCACAAATGTTGCTTTTGATGTAGATGCACGTCGTTCGCATTGTGCATTCACCAGCATCACATGCTCTTACTGTCAAACTGTTAATTTGTTTAAAATGTATACTTTTCCAAAATTATTTTTTTGATGGTAAAAAAAAAGAATGTTGTTTTAACTACTTCCCTTACAACTACATATGCTAGCACAAGGTTTACTTAGAAACATAATTTCAATGAAAACTTTACACACAAGCAAATGAAAAACAGCGAGAATTGTTCCAAGCCCATCGCAGTATAAGCCACTGGACTATGAGGCACCAGAGGCAACTGTTGTGCTACACATTATCTGTCGACTAAGCACGAGTCAAGACTTTGTTATAGTCTGCCTATTAAGCAAGATGGAAACACATAGATATTTACCTATGAAATATGGTATATGAACAATATTCTTTATTGGAAAAATAGTGGTGAATTCATGCACATTCCATAACAGTGTAACACATGAATGGATAAAGATACAAATTTGGGATTTTCACCTACTTATTTAGCAAATTAAGCCTCTTGCAAAAAACAATAGAATTTTAATGAAATCATTCACAATTTTTTGAGCGCAACTGAGAAACATTTCGCTTGACTCACTGTGAACACTGTAACACTGCGAACTAGGCAACAGCGCACAGCCGTGATAGGCTACTAGCGTCAGCTAGTGGGAGGAGTGCCGCTGATCGACTGTCCTCGAGCAGCCAAGAAGTTCTTTGCCTGGTATAGGAACTTCAATGACTTCAGAAACAGCACGACGACTTGTATTTTAACATCCTAATGTTGCACAGTTTAAAAAATAGATTTTGTGAATTAAATGATGGGTTAGTTTGGAGCACTTATATCAAACTGCCAAGTTTAATCTGTAACAAAGCATAAGCCTATTCAGTAAAAAATTTGTAACAAAAATTTAATTTACTAGTATTTTTGTTGCAAAAACTAAGATAATTGGTTGCTAACGACATCCCCATTCGCAAAAATAATATTTCATTCACAAGTTATTGTTTAACAAAATCTTGCAAATGTAATGTGCTGTTCTTCCGTAATTTGTAAATAATATAAAATTTCTTGGTTTTATACCTGTGGTGAAGTTTGTTTACCAATTTTGTTTACCAATATGACAGAGTGAACTATAGGAAGCATGCTTGGAATGTTGAATATATTATGTGCATAATTTCTTCATTTGTATAGTAAGGTATTTTAATGGACATATACATTTTAGTTTTAAGGATTTTTGGGAGCTGGATCAAGGATTTTTATTCAAATATCAGTCGCAACCCTGTGCTACTGTATGTTATGCATAATATTTTGAGTTGCTATTGGATACTCCACAAGTAACACATCATTTTAAAGAAACTTTTTATTATGTTTCTTCTTTATATTACAATATTTAATTACAATAATAAAATAAATTACTTTTTTTTTTGTTAAATTACAAAAATAAATAAAATCTGACTACACTGCATTAGTAAAATGCAAGTTATTGTATTGTCGTTTGTTACTGGCAGTGTATGTGCTTTGATAAAATATAATAATTTTGGTTAATAAGGTTTACAGACTGATTTGTAATAATGACACCACAGAACACAGGCCATGTTTTTGAGTTATATAATACTTATCCTAGTCAAAGGTGCCACCATCCTATTTTAAAAATAACTCTAAAAAACAAACACACAAAATGTAAGCAGATGTCACTTAGAAAGTCATACAATGAAAATTTATTGTCAGTACTGGCTGATCTGAATGTTTAAAGTTTACATCACATTTTTTTTTTTGTCACAAGACGTATTGGTTAGGTAATAAAATTAACTACCACTTATAATTGACATAATTGCAACAGAACACATTTTGATAAGACATTTTAAAGTTTATAGCCTGGGAAGTTTAATAGTGGATGTACATTGTGTCAAGTACTGTACCAATTGTTCTCTACATTATTTATAATTACCATATGTATTCACATGTACCTCATACCCCATATTTTTTAAACTTAACTTTGTGATAAATTACTGTCATGTGGGGTGCACAGTTCACCATATGTGATTAAATATGGTTTGCAGTATAGTAACAAGTGAATTTCATACAATTATTAAAAGTTATCTATTATTAAAAGTAATAGACAAAATCAGAGGTTTTCTTTATAGAGCTTATAAACTACTGAAATATTTTCCTCTTGCAACTTGCATGGAAAACTCCAGCAAGTCTAGTTTGCTTTCATCATCATTGTACATAGAATTAATTTTATCTTGAACACATGTGTTTGCATTTTTCTAACTAAAGGAAAGGAGACTGTGGTGTCTACTGTCTATAGCTTGTAATGTCAAGCATTTTGTAATGTGTAGATTAACGTGACTTGAGAATCTGATTTTACCTGAGGTTTCTTTCAATAACTGTTAAAACTTTTTTTGTGCTGGTAAAATAAGTGTTTGGATGGAGGAGTTTTTACTTTATATGACATGTATAATAGTTAGAAAAGTTAGAATAAGAATTTTTAAGTACACATACTGTGTTAAATATATCTATTTTACAATTCCAAACAGACCTCAGCCGGACAAAAAGATCTAACCTAGGTATTTATAATACAGGAAACTGGGCAACCATTACTTTCTTGTAGTACCTGCAATATTTTTATAACAATTTCAGCAATACAAACCCTAGGCACTCCATTGAATATGCATATGCACACCTAAGTGCAAACAGGTAGGCAAATTCAATTAATGTTACCCTAAAAATTTTCAATCTAAATACAATATTTTCATTTGACAAATTCGGCACCAGAAGTGAAGTTTGGAATCTATGTTCTGAGCTATGCTCTTGTAATTTTCACGTACAAAGAATGTGCATTATTAATAAAATCTCTGCTGGTGGTATGGAAAAATTTTTTTGTGTGGAGGGGATACACAGATCAGATAATGTGTACTGTAAATATGTCAAGCTGCTTAATTAGCTTCCTAAACAGTCAAAATATTTTTCTTTGTCAACATAAAATTAGTCTTGGACAGTAAATAAAGATGTTAACAGTTTTGATTTGCACAGTCTTACATTACTCATAGAAAAATTTCAAAATATATAAAAAAAAAGTAATTATTTCTTTTTTCTAGATTAGGCTCTTTGACATGTACGTGTTACCTCAAA
The DNA here is from genome assembly GCA_002778355.1 of Clitarchus hookeri. NCBI lineage: Eukaryota > Metazoa > Arthropoda > Insecta > Phasmatodea > Phasmatidae > Clitarchus > Clitarchus hookeri. The sequence goes on along the minus strand of NQII01000225.1, from coordinate 110,662 downwards.
ACAGTGTTTTGGCACACAACATTATAGATTCACTAAAAACTTGAGCNACAACATTATAGATTCACTAAAAACTTGAGCAAATGTCCCCACAACTTCGAAAATCTTACAAAAATACTGGTTTGTGCATTTGTATAGAAGAGGGAAATGTTCACCACAATGTAGGTAAGTTACGTTTAACTACTGCAGCTATAATTGAATCTGATAAAAACATAAAACAGTACTCTGAAAGGAATTTAAAGGGTTTTTTTTCCCATTTAACTTAATACTATCATGGCTTTGTCTTGCACATAGGGAGAACAAAACATATATACAACAGGGTCTGGCAGAACAACATACAGAAATGAGATGAGATGCTGGCAAGAATACTGTTTTGTAGAATGTTAAAGACATTCTCAAAGAAGCACATTTTCACAAGTTGCTGCAACACAGAGCCATCAAGGACTGGTGGGACACGAGCTGAGGAGGATGTTGTGCAGACCAGCCATGTCTGTCCAGTCCTTGCGAGTTGACCCAATGACAACGTTGCGGATGCAGCCCTTGAAGTTGTCCCGCGTCTCCAAGGTGCCAGATGGCGCATTTTCTGAAAAATTATTCAAATTACGGCTTAACACAAATACGGTACATAACATTTTATTTCTTATGAAAAAGACAAACACAACAATCTTTTACAAGGGTTATTTATAGTTACTTTTGTGGGGTATATTTTTATTGTTGTTAGATAATTTAAAACGATTTTCCCAAGAAATCTTAACTCAGTAATATGGAAAGAGTTTATAAAATTGAATGTTATTCCAAGCACACTAAAATAGTTATAAATTATAATTGAACATCCAAATAATTTATACTATAAGAGGATGGGGAACCCCTCTTACTCTCAACTTAAATTTTTACAACATAACTTATTTGTTTAGTGGCAGTATTATAAAATGTAAAGTGACTTTGCCCCTTTTTCTCCAGTGCTTGACATCTGGGGGCCAATTAAATATTGCTAGCTAGAGGTGCAATGCAAAATTTGCAACTGCATTGCTCTATGGTGGGATTAAATACATATTAAATTCCATATGAGATAATGGATGGAAAGAGGAATTCAGTTTTCTTTGCTTTGCACAACATCTGTGCAAATGCCCAGTAGTCATATTTAATTGGGCTGCTGATCATATTTTCTTCAATGCCTGTATTTTACTGCACATGTAATAAAACTTGGTCGGTTATTTATCCTACAGTTTAGTGAATGGCAGGTGTTAAAAATCCATCTGATGTTTATGCAAGCACATTTTAAACCATCTCTGTTGTTTTCTATTTGCATGTGCCATGCAATTTAGATGTTTCCAATGCCATATGGTGTCTGTCTGTCTGTCTNTCTCTGTTGTTTTCTATTTGCATGTGCCATGCAATTTAGATGTTTCCAATGCCATATGGTGTCTGTCTGTCTGTCTCCCTATCCCCATCCCTCTCTCTCCCTCCCCCCTTCCAACCACATCCCTCTAGCCCTGTCTCCATCTGTGAATGTGTGTGCGCATGTGTGTCTGTCTCCCTTTCAATTTGGCGTGCTGAATGGGCCACTCACGTGCATGCTGAGCAGAGGACACTGGTGCGGTACGAAGCAGGGCGCTGGCCTTTACCCGGGTATGACAATTTCAATGTGATTGTGATTCGCTGGAACACCTTGCCTACTTATCGAGGCATACTGAGGACAACTTGACTGCGAGAATTGCCGCCACCTGCCTTGACGTTCAATAAACACACAGTGTTTTGAAAGAGAGCATATCAGCATGTTTGGCTGTATTAAAGCCTGCTTGCAAGTCGGAGAACATAATTTCCAACATATCCTGTAAATGTGAGCCCTTCTTCACATCTCTCTGTTTATGCACTGCAATCAGCTGTTTGCTGTCAAGCATGGGGGATTGGGTCTACTGTCTGCTGTCTGCCTGCAGGCCGGCTTCACTCTGGCCCAAACTTGATTGGCCAACGCAGCATGCCAAATTAAAATGGTGCTTGCATCATTTTATGCCTGTAGTTCAGTAGGGGGGTGTTTCTGGACACATGTTCCATGTATCAAAATGTTTGTCTCTGCATGCCCTTCACCCCTTAAAATTAAGCCCAATAGTTTTAAAACATCCTGTGCGTGCAAGCACATGTGGATGGACGAACGGATGGATATTCAGCGAAGATGTTAACCTCAAATTTCTTCCGAACCGCTGAAGGTACCAAAATTTTGATTTCAAATTCATAAATGGCACTACGGAACTCATCAGACACCATTTATGTTTGTTCAGAGATGTAATTAATTACAGAGATAAAAATATTATCTTTGGTTTTTTAAATGGAAATATACCCATTTTTCCCAATAGCATAAGTTATTAAGCTGCAAGTTGAGTGATGAAATTATTTTGAAAATCTGACGAGCACTTTTTGAGATATAAGGGATTTTTCATAGGTGTATGCATTTGACTGTAGCTGTGGCGTAGTAGGTTACGTCATCTGCTAGGAGATGTCCAGCGGAGAGTACCTACACATACCTCGCTGCACACATTGAGCAGAAAAAACGAAGTTATAAACATGTTCTGTACATTGCAAAATACAATGTACTGCAAGGTTTTGATGCTTTTGTTGCACTGGTGTGAACTGTGAAACAGACATGATTGCTTGGTGAATTAATTGTAATCAAGCTATGAACATCAAATTAAACACACATTTTATTTGTCTACAACATCATAACAATCAACTAAAAACAATCTTTTGCATGCGCAGTGTCTAGTACAATTACTGTATGGAACTTGGAAAATGTATGTGTGACATTAAATGTTTCTAGTCCTGTACAACAGTAGCTAGTAGGTAGTTGTCGAGCAACACTATTCCTAATAATAATATTGATTATCACAACCAATAAAGGTTCCAGAATGTTGTATTTAGTTTCTCCAAGATAAGTGACTGGTTATTTTCGTCTTGCACGTCTGCGTTCAATTACTAGTGCATCCATGTTGTACCTACTTCATCACATTCTTGAAAAGAGCACCATCAACCGCAATGCACATATCCAGTTATTTGGCGAGAGACAACACTGAGGTAACAATTACCCTCGATGGCTTAATACATGCTTCACCGATACAATGATTTATGTTATCTGGGGTTATCGGGACTTGCTAGTAAACTTCCTCCTTTACTGTACCCCAAAGGCAAAAGTCTAGAGGAGTCAAGTCAGGTGAATGTGCTGGCCATGGGATGATGCCTCCATGCCTAATTCACCGGTCGGGAGAAAGTTGTTGAGTGTGTTTTTAGCTACAACTGAGTTGTGTGCAGGACTCCCGTCATGCTGATACCACATACACTAACGTATTTCCAGACTAAAATCTTCAAGAAAAGCAGGTAGCACTTCCGAAATAAATTCTGTGTATTTGTTTCCATTTACTGTACCCTCAATGAAGTAGGGACTGATCATAAACTCACAGATCAACGTGCTGGAAAATATTTTTATTGTCTAACATTTTCAAACTAATAGCAAGACAAAATTCCACTCTCCTCGCATAATCACGCCCATCTAGTTGCTGAAGAAGTGATACGTGGTACCGTAAGGTTGAAATCTGTACCATTGTAGAATGTGAACACCACTTGCCTGGCTAATACATCAGCCACTCGCAAGTTCCATTGTGCTTATATGTGGATTGTGGGACAAAATATCAAGTTCCTGCATTTCCCCTGTTGCTGGTCTATGTCTGCAGAGTATTCCAATTCCAACCTACCAATAGTTTCCTGCCAAGTCTCAACAGTGTCATTCGCAATGGATACTGTTGTAACTGATATCTTTCTGTTGATAACGCTACAGCTGCTTTCGCAATTCATATACATCCTCTCTAAGTCAGAAGCATATACAGTTTTTCCTTGTTGGTGTATAACATTTCCATTAGCTTCACCAGAACTCACAAATACAGTACAATGGTTGCATGCGTTTGTTACCTGTGTTACTGTATATCAACCCAGCAGATGATGCAATCTACCCTGTCACAGTTACAGTCAAATGCATACACCTATGAAAACCCCCTTATATTTCAAATGTGCTCTTCAGATTTTAAAAATAATCTTGTCACTGCACTTGCTGCTTAATAACATGTTATGCTATTGGCAGAAATGGGTATATTTCCATATAAAAAAACCAAAGTGGATAACAATATCTCAGTACTAAATTACATCTCAGAACAGATATATAGGGTGTCCTATGAGCCCTGTAGTGTCATTAACAAATTTTAAATCAAAATTTTGATACCTTCAGTGGTTTCAGAAAATATCTGGATATTTGGGGTGAATAATCCTGTATACATAATATGGTGATCCTAAACTACAGGCCCAAATGCAAAATGAGATAGGTGCTATAACGTTTTCTATTTCCTACAGTGATTCGGGAGGGAGGGAGGGAGGGAGGTGCTCTTGAAATTCAACATTTCAAACGGGTTTAATTAAAAATAATAAAACTACCTGAGATGAAAGAAAAATTCCATGAATACTGTTGTCTTAAATCTGGATCTGATATCTGGGAATTGTTTTTGGGTAATATCATCTCCATTCATTGAGAAAATAGGGGATGTCATGTTATTACCCAACAAATGTGTGTAACCCTGGGGTGTTTCATCCCTTTTGATGATGTCATAATCATGTATACATTAATGTACAAAAAACCGTTGCCTCTGTGTAACTCTCTCAGGCTACCTGGCAAGACTGCAAAAGTGAGCATTGCAAATTATAATGCTTTTAACAAGGTTCAGTTGTAGGATTAAATCAATGGTATGGCATAATAAATACAGTTGTGGCAATGGAAACAGATTAAATGCAGCAATATTTTAAACTTGATTAGGTACAGCAAATTGTAGAAACATTTTCTGATAGTCATTATTTAAATAATTTCAGTATTGCAAATTATACTTTCGAACACACTTTTTCTCTGTTTGTGTTTTATTTCATTACCATGCAACAGTATATGCCATACACACCTACAGAGCAAGCATGTATTTTACAGAACTCGATACATTGCTGGCCATTAAAATTGGAACAACAAGAAGGATATGAGCTATCACTACAAGATTTTTTGGACAAAATACCCATCATCCACAGGTGACACAATTACGCTTCCAGCTCAATATGATGTAAAAACAAACCATAGGAGAATCAATAATGTGTGGCTCCACCATGGGCAGTAATAACCGCTGCTACACGATGCGACATTGAGAAAAAGAGACTTTGGATTTCTGTCTGGAGTATACCTGCCCACACTGTTTTGATGCATGTAGAAAATTCATCCATTGAGGCTGCAAGTGTCAGGCCAGTTGTCATCCGACCATGGATCACACGTTTCTTATGGGCGAGAGATCTGGTGAACATACAGGCAAACAAAGCTATGCGACATGGTCATCCAAGAACCATAGGACGATGTGTCGTATGTGGTAGCACATTGTCCTGTTGGTACATGGCCCCAGACTGGCCCTGAAGATAGCAGACAACAAGCTCCAACACTTCTGCAATTTAATGAATGCTGGTAGCATACTAGCGATGAGGACTAGACCTGAGCAGGACTGGAATCCAATGGCACTACGTACCATAACTCCATGTGCTGGGCTGCGTAGACTGTGCATAATGCAGGACTCTGTCAGGTGTGTGCCACGGTGCTGCCAGACATGGATGCAACAATTGTGGTGCTGCAAGCATAAGTGGGATAAGATGATGGCATGCCATTCGTCCCTCTAGGCCCGACTTTCCTCGCACCACTGTAGCCACAGGTGTCTGTGGTGAGCAGTCAGTGCGAGATGCTGTAATGAGCACCTGGACATGATGCCCTGATGCTGCAGATGGTAACACACTGTGTGTGCAGACACAGGTTGATGTGCCACGTGTCTAAACTCTTGAGTGAGGGTGTTTTATATGGCTGTATGGTCCACAATCGGCATGCACACCAGAAGTCTGTCATCATGCTTGCTGAAATTATAGGTCTGTTGGTATCCTGCACAATGCTCATCCCTTCTCTACTCAACACACTAATCCCATATCTTGGTTCACTGTGGTTGTTTTATCCTAATGTAAGAGCCAATTTTGCAGTAGGATAATCCTCAATCCAGGTAGGTAAAGATTTTCCTGCAGTCAGAGGTAGAAACCTGTTACGGTTGTAGTGTTCTTCGATGCGGCATGCTCACTCCATCTGAGCACACAAACGGAGAGGCAACCCAATGTCACTGCCCGACACATATACAGCTCATCAGTATCACCATTAGTGCATGTGCTGCACTGTGCTGCCCTAAGGCAATTTTCGTGTGACTATAATTTTTTTAAATTGCAATTGAGCAGCAAATAATTTATTTTAAGGAATTTCAATTTGTGGGAATTCAACATTTTTTTAGCTGGGAATTTTTTCCACTGCTACGAAACTTTGTAGTTCTGCCAGCCAGGACTGTTCATAGCCACAGCAGCTTCCTACACCAGCTTTCCACACTCAAAACCATGTCCCAGACACATTACCTAACCACTGTGACTGTCTGCATTCTTAGTGCCATGTCCTATGCATTCCACATATCCTGATAACAAGCTCAACGCTGCAGTGTCTCCCATGCACTATGCTCCTATACAATGCAGCTTGCAATTTTTTTCCTTTTTTCTATCAAAGGTCTGCAGATGCATATACTATCCTGTCTTTCCCTTTGTCTCATCTGCTGACCAGCCATCACTTTCTCAATTACCTGTCCATGTCCCATCTAGTGGCTACACTAAGAGTCAAATTTGTCCCTAATTATGCATTAGAAGTACCCCTGTGTTGCCACCAGTATAATATATTGATGTATGTTCCACCATTTTGCGCATTCTCTGAAAGTCTCTGGTGTTGGAAGGTGTTACTAATTTTGCCATAGCATGTGAATGCTACAGCAATCAATATGTTGCCAGCTAAAACTATTTATTTACTTACTTTATTTAGTACCAATGTAGTGCCATAGAGTGTGCGGAAGTCAGCCACCTATGATGTCCTTCAAGGATATTCCCACGTACAGATGAATTATCCATTTCAATTTCCCCCCTTCTTTTTTGTGCCTAGTACAATTAACAAAATCAACTCATTTTGTGTTGAAAGTGGGTCCAAGAATCCACTGATTGAAGAGTCCAGTAATTCAGCAAGCCCATAATCCAAAGATATAGTAATCTATGGATTCTACCGGTACAATTAATTCATCATGATTCAATAAGTCCATCACTGCTTGGAGTAAGGAGTTCCAAGTTTGACAAGTGATGGGGCCTTAAGCATGGCATTCTCACCGAACGAGGTGCGTTCCTCTTAGTCGGTCACCAAAACTTCATAGCACTCTCAATTTCTTTCATAAAAAACGTGCTTGGGCTTTGATAGAACAAAATTATAGTTTAAATTACGTTAAGGACCTAATTAAGGTTTCATAAATTGTAATTTATTAGAACTAGCATCCAATTGATTTTAAAGACGTCAAAATAATTTGTTACATACTGTACCTGATGTGTTCAAAAACATTTTCTAACCAATGTATTTTTAATGTATAATATCAATTAATGTGCATATTAATTTTGAACTTTAAAATTTGTACTGAGGCATTTACCTGTAGTTTAGAAAATAACAAATATAATGGGTTGTTATCCCAAACTAAGTCTGGTTGTTTGCATGTTTATTTACCTGACAACCCACTAGTTTTAAGCATATTGTAAGGCCTTTTAGTCAATTTGAATTTGAAGGCTGTATTTATTTTCTTGTACATGTAGTGCTTTAGGAAACCTGGAATTTGTGTGGTATGGAGGAACAGAGCGGGTCTTCCATAGAGAGAGACTCTCTCTGGCGCTGATGCCCAAAGGAAGGTGTCACTCCACCTGTCTCCATAGCAGGTCTCAAAGTAAGTGGCAGTACCACTGATCACCAGGCCTACAGGAATAATCAGTGGCAAGCCCTGCTCCCCATCCCAATGGTGCCCAGAGAAGCTGCACTATCATTGGCAGCCAGGCACCCAGCTGTGGCAAAGAGTGGAGTGGAGAGATTTGGGAGGCTCTTAATATTGAGGTCTTGAGAGCCGATGAGTGTGAAATGAGGCGAGTATGGAGAAGCACCAGAATGCAAAGGTGGGGGAAATGGAAGATCCCCAAGAAAACCTGCTGACCAGTGGCATTGTCCAGCATGATTCTCACATAGAAAATCCGGGAGCGACCCCGCCGGGAATCAAACTCGGTTCGCCTAGGTGGGAGGCGAGTAGTGTAACGACTACATCACTGCAGCCCATTCCCAGCTATGGCAAGGAATGTTTCCTGCTTGGGCTTGTGCATGAGGGGAGGGGAAGTATCACTACGTGCTCTTTCTCTCTTACTCTCTCCCCTTCTCTGGAGTGCAAGAGAAGCAGCATTACCGCTGGTAGCCAGATGCCCAGATTGAGGAAGAGAGCAATTCCCAGTGTAGAGCTACATGTACAAGATGCTAAGGGATCCAGTTGTGACCAAGACTGAGGGGATGGTAGAATAAGGGGCATACAGGTAATTTACAAGGTAAAGCCAGAAAAGTTGAATTTATGTGTTTATTGCTAAACTCACATATACCAGTCTGTGTCTGGGGTGCCTGAAAGTCAAGAGCAGCCCCTGGAAGAAAAACAATTAGGCGACCAATGCGGGTGTGCCAGTATGGCAAGTCCAACTCCCTAACAGTAAGCAAGACTGCAACTCACGGGAGATGACTGAAGCTTGCAAATGGTGCAAGACTTCCAGGTCTTATAGTCATATTGTAAGCAGGCAAGAGCTGGCTGGCTGGCAGGCAGTCAGTTGGACAGCAAGGAAACTGTGCAGAAACAAACTGTCCCGAGTGGGCAGTGTGATGCAAATTTGAACCAACAACCAGCCGGGGACGAGTGAAAGGGGGAGAGCAGTGTAGGAGCGAGGGATAGCTGATTAGCTATCCCTCCTGCATGGCCAGGATGTTTCGGTACCCTCAGGGGGCAGCAGACCTGCATGCTTGTAAGGGTGATAAGAGACGACATTCATTCCATGTTGATATTAAGCCACTGTGCTGGTCGACTTTCAAGATTCATCTAGAAAACATTCAAACTTTGTTGGACTCTGATAATCAAGCAGGTTTTATAATACTTCCAATACTCAGGATTGGGATTGTGTGTTGTTTGCTGTTCAAGGTCTGCAATTAGCCAGCCTTAGGGTGTCTAAAGAGGTCACCTCATACTGTATCAAGCTGGTTAGTCAGTCCAGTCCTCAGTTTCAACTAAAAGCATTCATCTTGTACCCATATAGAATGCAAGGTGGGAAATCTGAAAGCTATCTATCTCCAGCCAGAACTTGGTGTGTTTCATTAGTCTCACTGTATTTTGAAGATATAATGTAATGATTCTTGGGGTTTGAGGTCTTGCAAACATCATGGGATATAAGTGGTGGTCAGAGCTGTTATGCAGGAAGGACTATCTGACCCATGGCAATGAGACAGTGAAAGATTCTGCTGAAAACCCTTTCTCCTAATGTATACTACACCACTGTCAACTTAAACCAAACAGTAGCTCTACCAAATTGAGGGTAATTTTTAATGCATCTGTCACAGTTATATATGCTGTCAATGGGTCAAAGTTTACAGAAACATTTATTAATGGTCATGCTGTGATCTTAACAGATGTACAAAAGATGAACTGTCATATTTAGGTTTGTGCTGATGACCATAACTATTGGTGAATACTGTGAAGGTTCTTAAAAGCTGTATTCATACAGGAGTTCCAACTAACTACCATAATGCATGGTGTTAACAGCTACATTTGTGGCTTTTCAGACAACAAAATTAGAGAGTGGATGACTACAGAAAATTTCCAGCTCTGGAAGCTCCATGTTGGAAACTGATTATAAACACAATTGTCACTGGAATGGCTACAGTTGAAGCTGAACTACCATCCGGAGGGATCTTATACACTTACTGGTTCAACCTCAGAAAGAGTATGAGGAACTACTGTAAACTTTTTTTTTTGCTACCACTTGAAGCATGTGACCAGCCCACACGTCAGTCATTTAATTTTGATGAGAATGCTGTTCAGAAATTACTTGGTCATCAGTGGGCCCTGCTAACCTTCTCATACAATATCAAGGTTCCCTCTTACCTTCTCAACAAGGTATTTATTTGAGTTAGATAGTTGGCATTTTTAAACCCTTGGTTGGCCATCTGCTGCTATACATGTTACCAAATATCTCGCATCCACGAGCTGTGACTGCTGGGTGTTAACTAGGACAGTAGGCTTGCTTCCAGGGTCTTTGAAATGTGGTCAGTTTTCAGTGAAAGTTTTCACAGTTAACAAATCCCTTGACCACACATGACTGATCCCTACTATAAGGTGGANGCTGGGTGTTAACTAGGACAGTAGGCTTGCTTCCAGGGTCTTTGAAATGCGGTCAGTTTTCAGTGAAAGTTTTCACAGTTAACAAATCCCTTGACCACACATGACTGATCCCTACTATAAGGTGGAACTTAACGACTTCTTTGATAACTTGGAATTGGCACAATGCTATGTTGTATATTTGTCACTCAAGTAGTCAAGTACTGTACATATCCGGTTAGTCTTTGCCAAGTGCAAGGTATCACAACTGAAGACTGGTACAATCCTCCATATGGATCTTTGTGCAGCATTGTTAATGGTGAAAGTCTTCAGACCAAAAATGGATGGATAGCCAACATGAGGTGAGATATTTTTGTCACTAATCAGGTGAGCCAAGTCTCATTCTTCACTTCATGTTTTAGACATTTGTCTGTTGCGATACCCATCTCTTCCTCGGTCATCTCGGACTTCTTCGGCCTTCTGGTTTATATTTTATTATTTTAAGTAGTAATCTCTGACTATTCATTCTATTAATGTGATGTCTCCATTTTCTTCTGTTTTCCTGAATTTTATCTCTTAAACTGTAGATGTTCATTTCTTACCTTATTTCTTCATTTCTTTGTTTATCTGATCTGCTACATCCTTTAACATACCTCAGAAATCACATTTCTGTTGCTTGAATTCTGCTCTCCAGTCATTTGATTGCAACCCATGATTCACTTTCAAAATGTTGGAACTGCTATAGTTTTATGAAACTTTATTCTTGTCTGTTTTGTAGTTTTATTTTTCAAGTGGCTATTTATAGTTCCACATATGTTTGTACATTTTGATGATTTCTTATCTATGTATTTTACATATTCAAATGTGACATCGTAAACTAAATATGTTCTAATATTTCGTTATTGATAACTATTTTTGTTCTTGTAGAGTCTTTTCCTCGAAAAGCCATTGTTTTAGTTTCTGCTGTTCATATTTTCAAATGGTATTCCTCACATATTCTACCCAATAAATATATTTTCTTTTGTAGGTAATCTTCTTAACTGCCATAAATATAACATCAACTGCATTAAAAGGCAGTTTAAACTAGTATGTCTGTCTATTTGAATTCCTGCATTAATCTGGGTTTCCCATTCGTGTATGACATCACTAATGTATACAATAAAAAGTGTTTGGGAAATAGTACACTCTTGTCTAATTCTTTTATTTGTTGTTATAAAAAGTGGACAGAATGCACAGGGCGGTACTCGTGTATAAACATACACACACAAACAAAACTCGGGAAAACACATTTTCCACGTGGATGCACGACATTTCGCTGGCTAGGCCAGCTTCATCAGGCAGCAAGTGATGGCTCACTGCAGTCTAGTGAGTGGTGGTTGGTAAACAGTGAACCTAGCGGTCACGAGGCAAACTAGGGTGAGGCGGGAAATTTGAAATGTAGCAGAGGAGTTATCATATGTTTAAGCCAGGTGTTTGTCTGGATTTGCTGATGTATTGGTGGGCCAGTTCCTAGCATCGCAGTTCTGCACTATTATTAGGAGGAGGTAGGGCCCTCACTACTCTGGTTGGGTAACAAGAGTTAAAGTTCTGGTTGTGAGATGCTGCATGTGCTGCAACTAGCTTATCCTGCAAATTTACATTTGTCCCAGCTATGACTTGTTGGGTGTCCATTCTATGGCCATTCATTCTTTGTCTGAGAGTGCTGGTGGTAAGGCCAATGTACTCTGCATTGCAGTGAATGCACTGTAACTGGCAGATAAGATTTTCTGTTGATCAGTTTTAGCTACCCTGGATAGGATAAGTCTGATTGGTGAGCCTGCTGTCGAAGGAGGTGGAAGACTGGTGTATAGCACAAGAGCTACAATGTGGGCTATTGCAAGGCTGATATTACTGACTGTGGAATTGGGTAGCAATTTGAGGTGCACCAGTTTGTTTCGAAGGTTGGGTCACTTGAAGAACAATCTGAGTGGTTTGAAGAACAAGTTTTGAGTGTGTGGTGATGAGGCCAGAATTTTGTGTCCACTGTTGAGAATGGTTCTGAGTTTGTCCATGCCCTCATTGTAAGGGATAACCAGAGGGATATCTGAGTTACTGATATTTGTTTGAGGATCTGTGGTTGAAGTGGCATGCTGAATTTGTTTGTGAACGAGGAATTTGGGGTAGCCTCTACCGAAGAATGTTTTGATTATTATATCACATTGCTTGTTTAAGTCAGTTTGGGTGGAACAGATGCATTTAGCTCTGGTGGCAAGACTGTATGGCACAGATTTCTTGGCATGGAATGGATGGTGGCTGTCGAAATGTAGGTGTTGAAGGTGGTTGGTGGATTTAATGTGAACAGTTGTTTCAATTTTACCATTGTGATGGGTTAGTTCCACATCCAGAAATATGTTGTGTGATTTAGAGTAGGTCCAGGTGAACTTAAGCAGGCTGTGCGGGTTAAGGTTGTTGAGGAAGTGGGTGAGATTGTCCTCGGTTGAATCCCAGATCATGAAGATGTCATCTATAAAATGCATCCAGCCGAGTGGCTGAGTTGGTTGGTGGTTCAGAAAGTTTTGTTCCAGTTTGCTCATGAACAGATTGGCCTAAGAGGGGGCCATGCGGGTGCCCATGGCTGTGCCTTTAATTTGTACGTAGTGCTTATTTTGGAACCTTAAACTGTTAACAACAACAATAATTTTATAATGTAATCAGTACTAGAGGTGAGCCGATATGGTTTTTGAGCCTTTTCCGATATTGCCGATACAAACTTACCGATATTGCCGATACCAGTACCGATATTGCCTTGACAAGGAAAAATAACATTATTGCAATTTTCAAAAAATAAAAACTTAATTTTTAAACTTTTACTTAAATAAAATTCTAATTGTGTTTGTTTTTATTGTTTCAGTGATAGGCCTAACTGTTACGATAAATATAAATCTAGGAACCACATATTAAGCTTAAGCATATGTATAAGACAAAAATAAGCTCCAAAAGCATGTCATTAAGCAATGAAACTCTTAAAAAAAAACATAACACTTCAAATCGAAAACCAATTTAAAAATAGTGATTATTTTAATGAAACCAAATAGTGAAACCTCTATTATTCGTTTTTCATGGGATCTACTGAAAAAAACTCAGCATGCGGGAAAACTCAACATGTGGACCTCTCTCCTCAAAAAATTAAACCTAACCTCAAAAAAAATTATTTTCATCCTTGGGTATACTGAGTTGATTGCCTGTAATGAACAGTGGGCATATCTTAAATACTGGATTAAAAAACAAATCTCAATCATTCAATATAAGTATTGTACTATAAAATATTGAAATGCACTTAATTTCGAAAATCCGCCGAATGTTTACATAAAATTCCCTAAATTTCTGCCAAATGTAAAAAAAAGTGGCAAAAATCAAACTAACTTTATTAAAAACAATGATTTAAAACAGAAACGTGCTAAAAATTGTTGAGTTTGACATGTAAAAATCCGATTTTAAGAAATTTAATTTAACTTCGCTAAAAATTCCGTTGCCCGCAAATTGTTTTTAAATTTCGCCAAATTAAACAACATTCGCCATCTTGTGTGACAGTTGATATCACTGCATTATTTAAAAAAATTATTAGCGTAATTTTATCTTAACAGAATTAATCAGGAAAACATATTGTTCCACTTTAATGCTGGTAATTTACCGTACTGATCTAAAAATTATTACGGTTCCATTGTGGAACGAGAGTAAAGTTCAAATCCCTTCCGTCCATTTTAATGTCTAGTTCTGGTCCGTACCACATCCATCAAAAATACGTGTTTAATTTGCGCGAATATTAGTTTGCTGACTTGAAACAAAGAGATGCCTGCAATTATTATGTTTTACCTGTTTTTCGACGTGAGTTATTTAAAAACAAATAGTGATTCAATTATCAAAAATAAATTACGTGGTGGTTAACAATTGCAACGTTTCACAACTCGTGTATACTAGCATTTGAGGTTAGGGAGTGTGTTTACCTGCTCTTGGCGCTACTGAATTTTGGTAGTACCAGTTTTGAAGGTAGTTTTTTCACAGATAAACAATAGTTCCGAATATATTTTGGTTTTCGGACAATATCTGATCGATGGATGCGGGTAAATTAATGATTTAAGGGCAGAGCATGCGGGTTTTTTAAACATTGTTTATATAGGATATTTGTTGGGACCATCCAAAAAAAATCGACTCATACGGGAAAACGACGAGATTTCACTGTAGTGAGCAAAGCACTCCAATTATGGCAAGTTGAAAACATAATCATCTTAGAGATTCTTAGGGCAAAATATCGGTTATAATATCGGCGATTTAAACGTGAATTGCGCACAATTCCGATAATTACGATATCGGCCGGTTTCGATATATCGGTACCGGTATCGGCTCAGCCCTAATCAGTACCCTAACGGCCTATTCCCGCCATATCTTCTTTATTTGTCGGTATAGGTCATGCCAAACTACCATTTATGTCCAGTCTAATGATAATGTCCTTATACAGACAATCAAATGATGTGGATATCGTCTCTTTTCCATTATATTCTATAATTTACCTCCATCGACGTTGTCAAATGCTTTTGTTTAATGATCTCCCTAAGGACCTGATGTAAATAGTAAAATGGAACTTCATCTTTGTTTAGTGTGTTATTGTATAGAAAGCTGGTGGAATTGTGTGGCATAAGTGCCCGGGAAAAAAAAAAAAAAAAAAAAAAAAAAAAAAAAAAAAAAAAAAAAA
>NQII01000225.1:70830-95554 GCA_002778355.1 Clitarchus hookeri | reverse complement strand
AACAGGTATTTGATGTTGCTTATTTGATAAACAAAAGGGTCACAGACGACCTTTCTTTAGGGTATTGAGGGTGATCCGTTCACTTGAACGGGTAACGGAGAACTTGAAGGAAAGGAGGTGGAACAAACGAAAAAAATTACTGTGGGCCCTTCGGTGGCAGCCGCTTGATGATGGACCGTGCTGAAAATTGCATGTAGAGACCGGCGGGATTGGCGGAAAAAGAACTAGCGGATCCTGCAGAGGGGAAGTTATTTCAAACGACACATTGGGACTCGGAACAGCTTCACAAATGTTTTGATGAAGATCATTTAATGGTGCTGGTGGTTTCCAGTGACAAGGAAGGCTTTGATGCAAAGCGACATAACAAATGGCTAGAAATGTTTGATGGTTTGCCCTCTTTGGAGGAATTTGTTGCATCCCTGGAAATTCGACAGCCGCTGCAGTTTCAGAAACCTTGACAGAGGAAACAGAGATGCAGGAGAAGGCCACATTGTCTTTGGCAGGTGGCTCATGTCCATGGGTAACACTTCCAGTCATAATATTGCCTAATTTCAATGGTGAAATAAAACCGTGGCAGAACTTTTCTAATCTACTTGAGGCATTAGTTTCACAACACACAGCAAGGTTGAAAAACTTTTGTACTTAAAATCATTATTANTTGAAAAACTTTTGTACTTAAAATCATTATTACAGGGGCAACCATTGTCATTTATACAATCTCTTCCCTTGACAGAGGACAACTATGGAGTGGCATGGGGCCTACTTCAAAAACGTTACAATAATAAGTCCCTCATTGTGCCAGCCAGAAGCCAAAGCCTTAGCCAAAAGTAACTGCTTTGTGGGGAGCCAAACTTGGACACTCACCTGTTACTCAATTATTCCTGGAAATGCTACAGAGGTTAATCCATCAGAGTGCAGCATATATAAGGGATTACACCAAGTTTTCCAGTGCACTGTGTTTCTTAATAGATCACCTAAGAAGCTATTTAAACTTTCAAAGGAACATAATCTGTGCATAAACTGTTTGCGAATCACACACAAGATAAAGACATGTCTGTCAAAAACTAACTGCCTGACGTTCAACTCCAGGCATCACAATCCATTGCATCTCTCACAAGTCTAGTTGCTACCTCTTCCAGATAGCATTATCACCAAGTTGCGTGTAGTTTTTTATGCATTGGCACAAACAATTTCCTGCTGCCCGACCAGAAACTACATGCTGACAATGGCAACCTTATCCTGTGATTCTGTCTTCACCAGGTAGCATTTACGGCAGACATACAGTAGATGTATCAACAGATACAACTCAACTCGCAACAACAAGATCTTTATAGGATTTTGTGGCGTTTTGAGCAATCGTACCCAGTGNTCAACAGATACAACTCAACTCGCAACAACAAGATCTTTATAGGATTTTGTGGCGTTTTGAGCAATCGTACCCAGTGGAGTAGTATCGACTGCAGACTGTGACTTACAGAGTTTGCTCTGCTCCATTTCTTGTAATCTGCATACTTCTTCAACTTGCTGAGGATGAAGGACACAACTTTCCCATTGCCGCTGTGACTCTTGTAACAGACACATTCATAGACGATGTTGTGAGTGGTGTAAATGTTGAAAACTGGAGGTTTTAACCTAAGGAAGTTTGCAAGCAACAGTCCTGAATTTCTTGCATACATGCAGTCAGGTCAACTGCAATGACCCATTTCCCAATTGTTTGATTCTGAGAAGCATGCAATCTTGAAAGTTCTAGGTCTTCAGTGAGACCCTGGTGTAGAAAGATTTTCATACCAAGGTGCAGCTATTTAAACATTGTGTCACCAAAAGAGGCATACTGTCTGATTTGGCCAAGATCTTTGGCCCATTGGGATGGTTGGCCCCTCTTGTGCTCTAGACAAAGTATCTGATAGAGCAGTTGTGGATCACAGATGCTGATTGGGACGTAAACCTCCTTGCTCACATCCAAACAAACTGGATAGAACTTTTATTGCTGGAGGAGATAGTGATTCCCAAAGGTTCTTTTAATAACACCCCAGGCTCTATTGAAGAGCTGCGTGGATTCTGACAGCTCTGAGATTGGGTATGCTGCAGGAGTGTACCTGCAAATTGGACCACCTCAGGACCTGCTACGATCCACCTGATAATGGGAAGATCCATGGTTGCACCCATAAAAAAGGAAACCTCCAAGGGTAACACAATCACCAAGGCTGTGCGCGACCAGAAGATCACATGATGGCATTTCAAACCCCCTGCTGCACCTNCAAGGGTAACACAATCACCAAGGCTGTGCGCGACCAGAAGATCACATGATGGCATTTCAAACCCCCTGCTGCACCTCATTTTGGAGGACTGTGGAAGGCAGGCGTGAAGGCGGCAAAGTCCCACTTGCACAAGGTGGTTGGTAACCAGCTGTTGACCTACGAAGAGGTTTATACTATTTTAACTCAGATAGAAATTGTCCTGAATTCCATACCTCTTTGTGCCTGTCGACAGACCCCAGTGATTCGACAGCATTAACACCCATTCATTACATAACTTTGGGAGCACCACAGATCCTTCTAGAACACAACGTAATGTCAGTTCCAGCTAATCGACTGTCAAGATGGACCCTGCTGCAGCAGATGCACCAATCTTTTTGGGCTCAATGGCATAAGGATTATCTGCATCAATTACAAGTGCAGTTCAAATGGACTAAAGAATCTCACAACATAGAAGACGGCGACCTGGTGCTTGTGCAAGGCCCTAATCTGCCTCCACTTCGTTGGAAGCAGGCTCATGTCATAAAGACATTCGCATACCTGCCAACTTTATGAAATCATAATTAGGAATATTTTGTAAATACAATAAAATTATTAAATTTTTGAATGAAAATTACACTAAACAATGCAGGCTTACCATACATACTACCGCTTAACATGAAAAAGACCCATTACGCTTTACTACACTAATAACATAACTAAAAAACACAATATGTTAATATTTTATTACCTTTCAACTTTCAGTGGAATGTGAGACAAAGCATCAGAGCAAAGCAATTTTAAAGAAGTGACTAGTACCCGTAGCTTTATCCAAGACACATCTGCATTGCGTTGTTTGATTAATTGTTTAAATCTGCACTAAAATAATGAACTAAAACTATCTTACTACTTAAGTTAGAGTCATACAACTATTATCTTTTTTTCTTATGTTGTGTTGTATTATGCTGTTTATGGTGAAATGGAACACTGTGGTTTTAAAGAAGCAACTGTGGCTTTCTTTAGGAACTCTGCACTAAAATGTTGTTAATAATATAAGCCTGATTTCCTGCATTTCAAAACCGAAATTTATTCTATAGTGTCATTAGACATGGAGGATCTGAACTGAGTCCTGTTTTTTTTCACCAAACTGAAAACACGCTCACATTCTGCATTGCTGTGTCCTTACCTGTCCTACCTGTTGATTATTCTACATATTCTATTGTATTTTAAAATGCCATCAACACCACAAATCCTGAAACTTGGCCCATTTAACATCATCACTATCTCCTGTAGCACTAACAGCTGAAATGTTGTCTATCTGGAGAGTTGAGAATTGTTTTTCAGTTTCGTCCATAGCTGCATACCCAGTCTCACCTTCTTGTACAGGCAAAATCAAGGGAAACAAATCCACAAAGTAGCGAACAGAAGAAAAGTTGGCATTGTCGAGATTATTCACTCTTGCCACAGCTGCATTTTTCAAGACTTCATTTTTTATGGGCAATTTGTGAACAATGTAGTCACATACTGTAACAAATCAAGTCCTGACAGATGCAAAGAAAACTACTTTTTCCTTTTCTTCAAGTGTTTTCACAATGTTTGATGCTTTACTTCCTTTTACTAATTCGGTGTCGTCTTTCTGATTCTGAATAGAGTGATAGTTCATTTCAAATAATGAGCAACTTTTCACAGCTTTTGCTTTCACAAAATTTGATAGCAATGCTTTTAGAAAATCAAGCAACAGTTCTCTCAAAATATGAATGTGTGGAGATGCTGACTGAAGAATTATATTCAGTTTTTCAAATGTTGGGAGGACACCTAGAAGAAATCCACAAAATGCTTTATTTAGGTCAGAAGAAAGGAACATAAATAGTTTACAAAAGGTCTTGTATTCCGCAGAATAGGAGCATCACTGTTTGCTGATGTCAAAGCAATTCTCTTTTTGCTGGAATCAGTAGCAGAACCCAAATTCTTCCTTTTCTCATCTATGTTTTTCTGACATATCCCATCAGAGGTTGAACAGGATGATGATCGTGGTTTGGGAATTTTGTAAGAGGTGAGACTCGAAGATGAAGGTTTCTCATTTACAACCTCTCCCTTAAAGAAACTAAGCAATGCTTCCCACTGTTCAAAATACCTCAACAAACTTCTTCCAAGAGAAAGCCATCTTGAACAGACATGCTTGAGTATTTTCTTCGCTTCTGTATTATGGAGCTCTTGAAATTTTTGCAACCTTCATTTCTCTTTGAACTTTTTCCCAAATAATAAAAAATGTCCACAAGAATGTCATCAACTTTTACTGGCAAAGCAGATACAGCCTTTTCTGCAGATAAATTTATCAGGTGACAAATGCAACCAATCACAATAAGCTCAGGGTGTTTCTCTTTCAACACTGCTGCAACATCATTTTTATGGCCGACCATTACAGCTGCATTATCTGCACAAAATGCCACGCAGTGTACAACAGGAATGTTATTGCATTCAAGCTGTGCAAGCACTAAATTACTTATATTCCGTCCAGTAGAATCTCTTTCCAAGGCAGGAGTAGAAAAAACAGAGTTCACAATTTTCCCCTGTGTATCATCATAAAACGTCACTAAAATGGGATACAACTTTGAATTGGTGTCATTGCTTCCATCACTTGAAATATAAAACTGTGCATTCTGTAAATATTGTACTACACAAGATTTTGCATCAGAAGCCATTTCCTTTGCAANCTTGAAATATAAAACTGTGCATTCTGTAAATATTGTACTACACAAGATTTTGCATCAGAAGCCATTTCCTTTGCAATTGCTGAGGTTTTTGTACGACCACATCCATTCCATACTTCTTTGCAATTTCAGAGTCTGGAAACATTTTGTTTAGTAACAAACCTGCATGATCTGCGGCAGTTAGTGGAATGTTGTGCTCTACCAAAAAAGAAGTAAACAAGCATTCTGCTCATGTAGCGTCCAAATCAGTATATCCAGGTTTTGCAAATAACTTAGAAACCTTCTGATTTTCTTCCTGGCCCTATATGTTGGCGACATACTTTGCGCATTTAACGTGTACACTTATATCTGTTTCCCATCATGTGCAATGTTTATGTCACATCGGCATATACTACAAAAACCAAACTTATCACCCTTGTCTTATTTTATAATACATGGAAACTCTACACTGTATAATTCCCGGAATGTCTGGTAGTAATACCGCTTTTTTTCTACTCATCTTCAGTTTTAAACTTTGCAGAGTCAACAATAAGTAACCTATCAAGACCTCACAAAAACATGGCCAGCAAGAGACATAATAAACACCACATTGTAATCACAGTCCATACGTAGTTACATACAGCTTTTATCGCACACAGTATTAAAATCCTTTAACACGTGTTTCAACTAGACTTCAAATTGAAACAGTTCACGGTAAAATCAATGCCCAAACGTATTTGTATTCATAAACAAATCCGGTAGCTATCAAAAACTCCACAGACAAAAAAATGCAACTCCAACAAACAATAGATATGTGAAAATTGATTGTCGCCTTATCGTAACGTGATCTCTTGGATGCAGGCAAAATCAATATTGATCTATATCGTCAGAACACTACGATTTCCGTGTTTTAACTCAAGCAATCGCAAAAATAATTTTTTACTAAATCAACTAATTAAAAATCAGAAGAATGTACATATTTCCGGAAAACTATATGTGGCAGCGTTTTCCGGAAGACTTCCGGAAAAATCGGAAAGGTTGGCAGGTATGCACTCCCCAGCCCAGATGGCGTAGTACATGTTGCACAGCTGCTTACGTCTTTAGGAAGAATCACCCGGCCAGTACCAAAGAACTTGAACTGATGTTGACATTTTTAATTTGAAGGTTGGCAGGATGTCTAGTGATCCCCCTGAGGACCTGATGTAAATAGTAAAATGGAACTTCATCTTTGTTTAGTACGTTATTGTGTTTGTAACCTCCGTTACTTCACTGGTTTATATTGGAATGTTGGCACTGTGACTGTCATTTGTTTTCTCCAGTTTAGTGGACAATTGCAAGATGGTGATGTGGTACGGGATTCGGTGTAGATGGTCATGTTAATTTAAAGATTTGAAAAGTCTAGCGTAATTGCGATGGAACAGATAGACGAAATGACATGTTGGAGTCATAGATACACAGGTAATATGGATACTATGCCAACATCTGACTTTTAACGTATGTACAATGAACACCCAAATAGTGATAATTTAAACTACACTCAAAATTCGTGCCGACTGAGCAGTTGGTGACGAATGTATGTGTATTGCAAGTTTCAAACATTATAACTATTAACTTATTGCATCCAACAGTAGTTGTGATAAAGTATCAATTGTGCACTTTCGACAAAAGCTTGAACACAAAGTCGAAAGCCGAATTTTTTTCAGTTTTGCCGATCTTGCTATGTTGCAAAACTAATAAAACACGAAAGTCATGAACACAAACCGTGTTGGCATTGGCACCTCACTGTAAATAAATATATGAACAATGAATCGTGAAATAGATGATATTAACACATTAATAAATTGTGAAGTAAAGAATTGTGTTTCCTCACATGCAGCACCATGCAGGTCAAGTATCAATTTCTAGTCTAAAAGTGTTTCAGTATACGTCACCTAAAAAAAACACACACTAGCAAAATATACATGTTGCAGGAATGCAGCCAGAAAAATTTTTGTTATTGAACTTAAAATGTTCTGCTACTTAAATTATATCTAATCTTTGTGGTTTAAAATATGGTTGCGCTAGAAATATTTTTTTGTTACACCAGCAAGTTGTATTCATTCTCCCAAGTTGTGATGATCCGATGACACATTAGATTTCAAAAAGTTGCTTTTCATTGTATAAAATATAAATAAAAATGCATAATAAGCAGACAGTTGCTGCACGAATTGTGTGTTAGGTTAAAAAATTGTCCTATATGAACAGTTACCTATAGTTGTACACCATGATTTTGAAGCTAACACGTTAGCAATTTGTGGAAAGTACATGCTAATAATTCCACGGACGATAGTATGATTTAAAAAAACGTACTTTTAAAGACCTAATGTAAGTATTATGCGATTGTAAATAAACACGCATGAAGTGTAAAAGTTAGGAACTTTGGTGACTTCAAAAACAATTATTACGACTACCTATATTTTAACATTCTACTGTTGTGCAATTATAAAATAAAACTTTGTATGTTACAGTGTCTATCATCAAGAATTTAAGTNACCATGATTTTGAAGCTAACACGTTAGCAATTTGTGGAAAGTACATGCTAATAATTCCACGGACGATAGTATGATTAAAAAAAAACGTACTTTTAAAGACCTAATGTAAGTATTATGCGATTGTAAATAAACACGCATGAAGTGTAAAAGTTAGGAACTTTGGTGACTTCAAAAACAATTATTACGACTACCTATTTTTAACATTCTACTGTTGTGCAATTATAAAATAAAACTTTGTATGTTACAGTGTCTATCATCAAGAATTTAAGTCTAAAACAAAGCATAAACCTATTTTGTAAAATCATGGAAAAAAAATTAACAGTATTTAATATATAAAAAAACTAAGACGACATGACCTTTTTGAAAATTGATAGCTAACAGCATCCCCATGCAAAACAAAAACACTTATTCCACTTAAAAGTTACTGCTTAATAAAATCTCAAACACATGTAGGATTGAAGTACAGCCAACTCTCGATTTACCGGGGGTGGCTTAATCGGCTTAATCAGGTTGCGGCTTAACCGTGTCGTGCCGCTGCTATTAATAACTCACGCATACGTTGTTAATTAGCTGGCTGCAGTCGAGTGATGCGGTACTGATTTATTATAATATTAAAAGTGTTCGGGTACTAAACTTACACACATTTTTAACAGTGAATATGTGTGAAACTTGGATGTATTAGGAATTCAGGGAAATTGTTAGATAACACATTTTCATTCATAATAATAAAGTATTTCACAATTAAAACTGGCATCCGCTCGTCAAAAAGGCGAGATATTGTAGTTTACAGTCGTTCGTACATGCAGAGGCTGTTTATAAATTAACCGTGGCACCGAGTATGACTGGATGACAAAATATCACATTAGCATAAATATTATTTGCCGCAAGAATAACTCCTACTCAAACAACACGTCACATATGGTTTTAATAAATAAATAACATTTATTTTCGCTTTGTTGCTGTAGTGGCAGGGGAATTAACAAAAAAAAGAAAAAAAGAAAAAAAGGAAATGGTGAGTCGGCCTCAGAAACGCCTGGCGATTGCAGGCCGAATCCAAATGATTAGCAAGCAGAGTCGCTTCACACGGAAATATCTTATGTTAAAATATTTATAGAGCTGGTGAAAATTTAAAAATTCTGAGAATTCGTTTACATATTTGCACTTTACGCATGAAAAATGTGTCATTTTATGGGGGCGTAGTTTCCAAAGCGAGCCGCGCGCACTAGTTGACATATGGCAGCACTGTCGCCTATTTTGCTGCTGTCTCATATAAGTGTATCTATCACATCCTTTTGAAAGTGAATTTTTCATCTCGTGTGGGCTCAAAACAACTGAGGTTTAAAATACATTAAGTCAAATTAATGTAGAAATATTTAAAAAATACTCTGCAATAGATGTCTGGCCTCTCCAATTAATATGAAGCATGCACGTGGCGACATTAGTAGAAAGTATTAGCTACGGCCTATGATGAAGAGACAAACAAAGTTAAACTATCGCATACGGTGTTCCATTTTGTTTTAACACCTACACATTATTCTAGAAGTTTAATTGTTNGTATTAGCTACGGCCTATGATGAAGACATAAACAAAGTTAAACTATCGCATACGGTGTTCCATTTTGTTTTAACACCTACACATTATTCTAGAAGTTTAATTGTTACACTAATAACAGCTGTTTTGTAATAATATAAAATAAAATACATAGACATTTTGTCTACGATCTTCCTGCCCACACATTTCTCCGATATCTGTTGTGCTANCAATATAAAATAAAATACATAGACATTTTGTCTACGATCTTCCTGCCCACATATTTCTCTGATATCTGTTGTGCTAATGTAGGCTGTCTAATAGCCAACGTGAAATTTTATTACAATCGTTCTCACATCAGCTGATACAGAATTTTGTGTACATGATGATGTTAATATCATTTATGACGTTGCCACACACTGGCTGTCAAAAAATTGAATTCTTGTGACTATATTATTCGTTTACATAACCTACGTGTAAAGTATGTGGGTCTAAAGTAAACATTTTCTCTCCCATCGCTTTAACCGTGAACCCTTAACCAGTCATTACCCCAGAAAATAAGGAATTGACTGTACTCTTCTTGCCTAGTTTATAAATCATAGACAATTCACTTATTTTTCTCCCAACTGGGTCGCTCCCAGATTTTCGCATGTGGGAATCGTACCGGGCAATGCCTCTGGTTGATGGGTTTTCTCTGGTATCTCCTGTTTCCCCTGCCCTTACATTCCAACACTGCTCCATACTCACCTCACTTCACCCTCACTGGCTCTCAAGACCTTAATGTTAAGAGTCGCTCAAATCTCTCCACTCTCTTATTTTTCTACTTGTAGTGATATTTGTTTACTAGTTTTATTCTAGCAAAAAGAATTAAAGTAGGCATGACTGGAACATTCACTATTTTATCTGCAGAATGACTCAATTTATACTGTGAAATTTTTTAAAGGATACTTACATCACAGTTTTAGGGTTTGTAAGGATTTTGGGAGCTGGATCAAGGATTTTTGTTAAAAGATCAATGGCATGGCAGCCTGTAGAAAGTATAAACTAAGCAGGGCTGTCAAACTTGTAGACTTAACTATGGACCAACAACAGTTCCACATTACACAACTTACCTGGCAAGCCACCAATGTACAGTGGACTGCTGGTGTCTGCTTCGCTCAGTAGTCCGTTGCCAGAATGACCATAAGTTGAGTTCTGGATGTCAACTTTTAAGGTCAGCTCATCATTTACAAAATATGCTTTCACAGAATGCCATTTGTTGTCGCAGAGGGCAAATGGTGATAGGAAACCTTGCTCTACTCGCNAGGGCAAATGGTGATAGGAAACCTTGCTCTACTCGCAGCGGCCGCCTGTCACCAATGTCTACCATCATGAGAACCTGCAATGCAGCAGTAAACACAGTTCCTTCTTATTAACATTTATTAATAGCATAAAGCAAAGAAAAACAACACTCTGCAAAAGAGTTTTGAAAATTTTCAAAATAGAAGATAATTAATTTAGAGATTAACTGTGATTAGAGCTGTGCTGATGTATGAACTACAGATAATNCAGCGGCCGCCTGTCACCAATGTCTACCATCATGAGAACCTGCAATGCAGCAGTAAACACAGTTCCTTCTTATTAAAATTTATTAATAGCATAAAGCAAAGAAAAACAACACTCTGCAAAAGAGTTTTGAAATTTTTCAAAATAGAAGATAATTAATTTAGAGATTAACTGTGATTAGAGCTGTGCTGATGTATGAACTACAGATAATTTTCTGCTGATTTGAGAAATATAAAATGTTGTGGGTAGTTCTGAGTTATTTTCAGTACATATAATATATAAGTCTTACCTTTGTGAACATTGTAAGTTTTCCCATGTAACAAAGTGGTTTCACCGCTAGAAAACTAAAGCATCAATGATAAAAGTGTTCAACTTATACTGTTTTTCCAAACAACATTTATAGTTTTCCTCCCAAGCTCCACCCTGCTGTGAGATAATGATCTACCAGCTTGACACAGGCTGACTAGAGTCCTGGGGGGAGGAGGGGGAAGGAGCATGAGAGGGAAGGGAGACTGTTCCTGTGTTTATGTTCTTCAAATAATGTGGTTTGAATTGTTGTATGTTATTCCAAATTAAAATATTTACTTACACAATAAAATTAATATTTTTATATCTGTTGTCAGTGATATGGTACATTTTGCAGTTGGTTTTTGCTTTATTTCAACAGCCAGTTGAAGTTGGTTATGGTAATTTAAAACTTGAAAGAAACTTGAAGAAACTTCGGTCGAGTGCATTTAATTATATTTGCAATATTGTGTAGCAATTCTGAGCAATTCACTGGATGTATAAACAGTGAGTTTTCCAAGTTCCAACCAATAACATCTCATCAATGACTTTTTCTTTATCTTCCTTCGGTTTGGAACACTGTCGTTGATGATTCAAACATCCCACAGTTCCACGTGGCGGCTCTACCCAGGAATTTCTTCCCCTCAACATACGCTACCACTTATTCTCCTTCCCCTCTGGACCTGTGCAGTACCTGATTCGTCTGGCCAGCGTTTTGGGAGTGTATGGCTTCAACCACTTCTGCCTAGCTAAACTTGGAAAGGCACGTAGTCTCTCATCTTGTTTCTGTAATTTGTGTGTTTGAGGTTGACCCTCATGGCGAGTCAGACGTGATGAGGCATCTGGTGGTTTGTATTTAAACAAAAGTAATTTCTCTTCCAAAATATGTTTCAGCCCCTGCCTTAGAAATTTTGTCTGGTTTTAACTCTGTTCCTATGCTTTTTTCTTGTTTCTGTGATGGGATCTAGTTCTTTTAACTTCACCTGCTCTCTTACAGTTTTGGGCCTTATGCCATGCCACAATTTATCGATTTTTGTATGCATCTGCTGCTACAGACACCAGGAACTTGTGTTTTCGAGGACCAATTGCTCCATCCCATAGGGCATTGGCGAGGCACANCCAATTGCTCCATCCCATAGGGCATTGGCGAGGCACATTTCACCCTGGATATGTCCCACCTTATTTCTTGTGTGACAGTGACTACATACCTGGTATTGATCGGTGCTCATGCACTGTTGTTTTAGCCTTTTCAGCCCTGTGTAAGTTCTACCTTTTTCATAATCCATCAGTCAACAAACTTGTTGTTACACATTGCCATATTTTTAGGGATCAACATATCCAGTTAGCTCTCTGCTGAAATGTGNTTATGCCATGCCACAATTTATCGATTTTTGTATGCATCTGCTGCTACAGACACCAGGAACTTGTGTTTTCGAGGACTAATTGCTCCATCCCATAGGGCATTGGCGAGGCACATTTCACCCTGGATATGTCCCACCTTATTTCTTGTGTGACAGTGACTACATACCTGGTATTGATCGGTGCTCATGCACTGTTGTTTTAGCCTTTTCAGCCCTGTGTAAGTTCTACCTTTTTCATAATCCATCGGTCAACAAACTTGTTGTTACACATTGCCATATTTTTAGGGATCAACATATCCAGTTAGCTCTCTGCTGAAATGTGNAGTCAACAAACTTGTTGTTACACATTGCCATATTTTTAGGGATCAACATATCCAGTTAGCTCTCTGCTGAAATGTGAAATGTTTATATGGGTTAGAGTGATGTATCACATTTTGACATATTTTGTATGTCTGATTGGCGAGTAACTCCACTATATATTAGGTCAGCAGTATTGCATTGAGTATTTATCGTACCTCTGATTGGTGAGTAACTTAACTATATATTGTGGTATGTATTATATTTAGTATTTTGTTGTACGTCTGAATGGTGTTTAACTTCCCTAAGATTTATACATATTGTATTGCACATCAGATTGACATTTCATTTCCCTATTGTATAATGTACTTGTATTTTAAGTGTGACACGTATATAAACTATTTTTTTTTTGCTGCAACTACAAATCATTACGTACGCACCACGTGTCCTAGAAGTGATACAACCCAAGCCAGCATTCCATCTCCATTAATAAAGTGGATACCTGGAGACTGGGATGCACCTCAAGGAAGAGAAATTTCAATCGCTCCCGGCTAAAACAAAACCCAGTGAGAAGGGAAAACAAGTAAACCACGCCAGCAAAGCTATGCCTGAACTCGCGGAGTCGATACCACCAGCACAATAGCTAGACCTGCTTCCAGCCGCTCCAAGAGATGGCAGCAAGTACAGCTCCGCCTATAAGGGAGGAACCACCCCCACCGAAGCTACCCGAAGACCAAAGGAACCAGAGANAGTCCCTTCAGGACAACATTAGCTTCAGTTAGGGTTTAGTTGTTCTGATGGCTACCTAATTTTTTGCTCTTTGCTCGTCTAGCATGCCCTTCAGGCAAGGCTCTTCAAGGCCAACAGGCCCCTTCACCTGTCTTTTGCTTTTACCTTCAGAGAGTTATTCAGTGCCTTGATTACAGCAGGTGAGTACGGGTCACCGTGTTCTATTCTGGACAGAATAAAACATGTTACTAGTCTAACCGCTGTCTGCTCTTTCTTGTGTGAATTGTGCTTAGTCATCCCTGGTAAGCATCACCCCGCCAAGGATAGGCAGGGAACCGCAGAATTTGAGACTGGTTTTCCAAACTTAGTGTAGAACTGAGGGATTGTCTCCTAAAAAGGAATTGACATATGTCATCAAACACAACCCATTAAATGGCCACCCATACCGTGGACCAGGCACTCAAAGGTACGTGGTGCACACGTACGGTAGAGCCACGACCACTAGTAAGAGACATGACCAAGAGGCTAGATCACCCTTGGCAGCTAACCCACTCCATCCACCGTGTTTATACCCGCCGGAAGGAGTGTGAGGTCTGACAAGGAGGGCTGGGATACACTCTAGCTAGGGTTATCGTTGCCTGTCACCCCGTTGTGGATGTGCACCATAGCACCTCATCCCTGGTAAATGCAGTTCACCCGCAGAAAGAGAAGTAAGTGGAACAACAGGAAGGCAGCTGCTATCCTAACTGAGAAGCAAGCACTGCTTAAACAGTCTGCTCCAGACTTCAGCTACTTGACCCCCTGGAAACGAACTCATGCCGCCCACCAACTGCTGAGACCCCACCTCACAGTTCCCTCAGTAACTTGTTTGGTCCCCCTGTGAAAACCCTTGGAGCAGTACACCCTGTCGTTGAGTACCTCTGCCTTGGTACTAGGCATCGAGTCAGCTGATAATGTCGAACCAGCCCAGCCAGCCACCCTCAGCGGGCCGGATGTCCAATTGCCACAGCAGGGCCAACCTCTCACTAGAGACTACCAGCCAGTCGGGTCAGGGGACCTCACACTGGTCCTACGCTGACGAGTACCCGACGCACTGCAGTGGGAGGTAAGCCAGCAGCTCCGCTAACAACCTGCACACGCAAGACCAACCTAGCTCAAATAGTCTTTGTGCCTAGCTGGTGGCCTACACGCATGACTCTGTTTAAAGGCCCCATTAAGGCCAAGCGCCAGATTCTGCACACCCCGTCTCAGTAAGATCTTCCCCCCAGAGCCTGTCTGACTGATCTAACACAATCTAAAAACACCTAGCAAGATGCAGACGTGCTCCTGTCTCTTGACAGTCACGTGTCAATAGATATGTAGGGTTTTTATGTGATGCATTATGTGGGACCACAGGCTAACGCAGGTTTATTTGGCAGGATCAGATCAGTACAACACNAGGTTTTTATGTGATGCATTATGTGGGACCACAGGCTAACGCAGGTTTATTTGGCAGGATCAGATCAGTACAACACCAGGATAACGAGAAAAGGCAAGGAGAAAACCCCAGTAATACCGGACTTCGGGGAGTCAGAAAAACACAGTGGCACCCAATCCAGTTAGCCAGGAACCTGTCCGAAGTGGAAGACAATGTAGCCACCGCTGGTGAAACCTCCAGGATTGCCANCCAATCCAGTTAGCCAGGAACCTGTCCGAAGTGGAAGACAATGTAGCCACCGCTGGTGAAACCTCCAGGATTGCCATGGACTCCAACAACCCTAACACAAGTTGCCGCATTGCCTCGTGCGATGGCGGGGGACAATTCTTAATTGCATGCGCGCACTGCCAAGGTCATTTCCACTATCGGTGCCTAGGGTGGAACGACGAACTCCGCTACACAGAAGGCTTAGAGTTTCAGTGCGAACACTGCCCACTGCGACTGGATCACGAGTCCAGGTCGCGGGATAAACACAGTGAGGTATATAACCTGCAACCAGACTTATCACNCCAATCCAGTTAGCCAGGAACCTGTCCGAAGTGGAAGACAATGTAGCCACCGCTGGTGAAACCTCCAGGATTGCCACGGACTCCAACAACCCTAACACAAGTTGCCGCATTGCCTCGTGCGATGGCGGGGGACAATTCTTAATTGCATGCGCGCACTGCCAAGGTCATTTCCACTATCAGTGCCTAGGGTGGAACGACGAACTCCGCTACACAGAAGGCTTAGAGTTTCAGTGCGAACACTGCGACTGGATCACGAGTCCAGGTCGCGGGATAAACACAGTGAGGTATATAACCTGCAACCAGACTTATCACCATGGCTGTACAGGGTGGCCTGATGAAAGGTTTACCCACCCCGAACTTGTATACCATTGTGTTGTGTGTCAACGAGCCAAACAATACAGACCAGGTAATCCAGGTACCCACAGTGCGATATCAACCCGTAACCCAGACGGCCCACAACTACCAGTTCGAGAGCGAATAACATGTCACCTAAACAATGGGTCACCCGAGCTCGTAAGCAGATGAGTGGAAAAGCTCAAGAATTGTGGGCCAGGTATGGCGAATTCATCACAGAATGGGCACAGTTTCGCAACCGATTAGCAACCCCAATCTCAGGCGAAGAGGTCTTAGCCCGCCTGACGACTGAGTTCCACAGCTGTACCCAGGGGATGGATGATGAAGCCAATATTTTTATATGCAGAAAAGTGCAGAGAGCTGCGTATGAGTGATAGCACACATTTTCCTACCGAACCTCCGTAATTTCCTACAAATTCCCTGCCCGCAAACCATTGAAGAGCTCATGGAAAGAGCAAGGGAAACGGACAGGAATGACAAAAGAGTAGGCAGTGCTAGACCGCAATAAGAAGAGCAAATGGAAGGCGAAAGTGAAACTGACAGACCGCGCACCCTCCCCTTCCCCTCCTAAACCACCGGCTCACCCTCCCTCCACGCTCACTAATTGCTGGTTCTGCCCGGGCCGGTACTTCAATAGGGATTGCCCGACCAAGAAAGAGACAGAGCACCCAGCAACAATGGAAGGGGGAATGTCTGACCGGTCACGCGACAGGAGCAAGCCGACAAACAGCACAACGAAGAGAGAGAGAGAGAGAGAGAGAGAGAGAAAGCTCGAAGCCAAGAGAAGGAGGAGCTCCCCGGCTGGGTCACTCCCAGATTTTCACAAGTGGGAATCGCGGCAGACTATGCCGCTGGCCGGCAAGTTTTCTCGGTAATCTCGGAGCGTCAAATGTCAAAAACCCAAGACGCTGACTAAAGAGCGCTATCCTCCTGATGCACCCTGTATTGCAGTCAAGGTAATCCGGCAAATTGCCGCTGCAATGCTAGATATGGCAGCCACAGGCACTTTTATTCGGAGTGACCTGCTTACACCCCACCAACGAGCCCATCTGACACCCGCTGACAAAAGGGTTCAGATGGTTCAACCCGACCACCTCCTTCAGGTAGAGTTCCTGGTACCCCACACATTGAGGAAAAGATGATCTTGGGGCAACCCTGGCTGCAACACCAGCGGTGCATTCTGGATGGTGGAGACGCCACATCTATCTTGGAGAAAAAGGGAGTGTGACAATCAACTGGGACGGTAGCCAGGTCGACGCAACCCCTCCCCCTTCCCCAATGTCGATTCCGGAAGAACCAATCTGCCTTCAACAGCTGCAAGTAAGAGTGCACCAACCGCGCCAAAGTCAACAGCCGAAAACGAAGACCAAAAGCCAAACCCAAAGAGCCCAACATCAACGTACGAAGCCCCAAGCTGAGCTCGAACCGAACCTCTTCCGGGAGCCCGAACCCAGACCGCCGAGGACCAGAACCAGCCCCGAACCCCAAACTCAATGCCCAATACCAGATGAAGAGAAGGAGGTAGAAAAAACAGCTAACACAAGGGAGCGTTGCACCTTCAAGGACATACCCCTACCCCCCTTTGACCTGGTATGGTTCTTATTGATCACTCTCCTTCCCCCCTTACAGGTACACCCAGGGGCAAAGTAACTCCCGAGCCAGCGGTTCCAAGATTTCCTGGCGGTCCCCAAAGAACCGGGAACACTTGGACACACCCTAGAGACCGTGACAGACAATGGAGAGGCTGGCCGACGAAGGCGAGGACCAACCAACCTCCCTTGTCGCCTTCCCGAGAGTCAACCTAGAACGATCAGCCTAGCTGTGCCGGATGATGACGTGGTTCAGCTGGCAGAATCTAAACCATGGATGGATGATTCTACACTTGCAACCGCAGTCAAAGCAGAGGTCACCTCCGAACACCATTCCCCGACTCCCAACGCCCAGAAGGATGAGCCCAGCTATAATGGTGTGCCGGATGGCAACGTGGTGCAGCAGACGGGATCCAAATCCCAGATGGATCAGTCCGCACCTGCACCCGTAGTTGCAGTCAAGACAGGAGTCACCTGCGAACTTCTGTCCCCGACCCCAACACCCAGAACGATGAGCCCAGCTGTGACGGTGAGCCGGACAGCGACGTCAGGCAGCAGGTGAGGCCCGAACCCAGTACAGAAGAATCCACAGAGAATGATGCCGAAACCCTGCACCCTGCTGAACCAACCCAGAGACAAGAGCTGCCGCCACGCGCCTGCAGCACCGCATTCCAAGGTCAAGTCAACCGGTACCGCGAAACCATGTGGCAATACACCCGTGGCCATACCCACGGCACGCGAAGCTACGAAACCACAAAGTGAGTGCCACCTCCAAGGACCTGAACCAATATACAGTGAACGAAGAGGGGGAAATAAAGCCATAAAAGCTTTTTATGAGTGACAGTGACATTTAAGCAACACCAGTAAGTACAGTGTCAATTGTAAATGTTGACAGTATCAAGTATAGTGCATAGGTAGACACCGCAATGAAAAAAAAAGGAGAGTCAGCCGTAACAGATCCATGAATAAAAAAAACAGTGACATTGTAAATAAGTATTCTAGTGAACATAATATAAGGGTCAAAGCCGCAATGATAAGAGACATCCTAATCCAGTGAGTAAAGGAGGCCGTAAGTGCAAACCCGTTATAGACAGTGAACCTCCTTACGCAATTAAGTGAGGAATAGTGTGACCGAGTACTCACGTAAAAATATGCCTACTTGCTGAATAGCAAACCCAGAACCCAAGGCATATCCCCTAACTCACCCCAAGGGGAAAGGAAGCACAAACTGCACAGTGAAGGAAGAAAGGACTAGGAACAGGTGGAAACCTGTTCCTAGTCCTTTCTATCACAAACTGCCTATCACAAACTGTCCTGCCTATCACAAACTGTCCAAAATGAAAGAATTATTGTTGTAAATAATTTGAGAGACATATGTTTTTTTCCTTAACTGTAGGGGACCTGTACACATTTTTTAGTAGGTAAGTGCATATAGGATTTCAGTGTAACTTACATAGCTTAGGTTAAGAATGAAATCCCGGGACAAAAAGTTTGGAAGGCCTTATGCTCCATCCCTACAATTTAACCTGTCACACATAAGGTGAAACNCACCCCAAGGGGAAAGGAAGCACAAACTGCACAGTGAAGGAAGAAAGGACTAGGAACAGGTGGAAACCTGTTCCTAATCCTTTCTATCACAAACTGCCTATCACAAACTGTCCTGCCTATCACAAACTGTCCAAAATGAAAGAATTATTGTTGTAAATAATTTGAGAGACATATGTTTTTTTCCTTAACTGTAGGGGACCTGTACACATTTTTTAGTAGGTAAGTGTATATAGGATTTCAGTGTAACTTACATAGCTTAGGTTAAGAATTAAATCCCGGGACAAAAAGTTTGGAAGGCCTTATGCTCCATCCCTACAATTTAACCTGTCACACATAAGGTGAAACNGAAATCCCGGGACAAAAAGTTTGGAAGGCCTTATGCTCCATCCCTACAATTTAACCTGTCACACATAAGGTGAAACTGTCCTGCGACCCATAGGAGGCTACAGAACAAACCGCTTTTAAGACTTCTTCAGCGCCAGGGCAGGCAGAGATAAATTCACCACACACCCATATGAGTTTGGGATAGTAATCACCCTACTTGGCCCTGTGCTTAAAATTTTACGTGAACACATGTCACTTTTACTTTTCAGGTTAAACTGTAAAACATCTGTGTATGTAACCACAGTACTAAACTGTTCCTTGTGAGCGTCACATATTTTCAGTTTTCCTCAAGGGTGCGGAACTCACCCAAAACCCCCGTTACTCCCTCCACACAACACAACCTCCCAGGGGGCCGAAGACATTAGCGCGCCACCTGCCAAGCAACATGTCCGGGGGAGAGAGAGAGAGAGAGAGAGAGAGAGACAGAGCAACCAGGAAAACTAGCACGTGCCAGCACCACACAGAAAACGCACAGAAGAGTGGCCGAGACAGAAGAAACCACCACCCACATTAAGGCGACAGTCCACCAGTTACCAACGCTGGCTTCTTCAAGCACGTACTGCAGCCCTGAAGAGTTGTCATTCCCCCCCCCACACTTAATACTTGCTGTCAACCCCACACCCCATACTTCCCCCTAAAGTCCCTTCAGAAAAACGTTAGCTTCAGTTAGTATTTAGTTGTTCTGACGGCCACCTAACTCGTTGCTCTTTGCTCTTCTGGCACGCCTTTCAGGCAAGGCTCTTCAAGCCGACAGGCCCCTTCACCTGTCTTTTGCTTTTACCTTCTGCGAGTTAATCAGTGCCGTGATTACAGCAGGAGAGTATGGGTCACTGTATTCTATTCTAGACAGAATAAAACATGTTACTAGTCTAACCGCCATCTGCTCTTTCTTGTGTTAATTGTGCTTAGTCATCACTGGTAAGCGTCAGCCCGCAAAGGAAAGGCAGGGTACCATGGAATTTGAGACTGGTTTGCGAACTTAGTGCAGGACTGAGGCTTGTCCTCTCAAAAGGACTTGACGTACATCATCAAAACGCAACCCATTAGATGGCTACCCATACNCAGGACTGAGGCTTGTCCTCTCAAAAGGACTTGACGTACATCATCAAAACGCAACCCATTAGATGGCTACCCATACCGTGGACCAGGCATGCAAAGGTACCTGGTGCACATGTATGGTAGAGCCACAACCACTAGCAAGACACATGACCAAGAGGCTGGATTACCTTTGGCAGCCAACCCACTCCATCCACTATGTATAAACCCACCGGAAGAAGTGCCAGGTCTGACAAGGAGAGATCTACGCCAACAACTCGCACACGCAAGCTCAACCTGCTCAGGTAGACTTTGTGCCTAGTCGGCGACCTACCTCCCCGACTCTGTTTTAAAGCTCCGTTAAGGCCAAGCACCAGATTCGGCATACTCCGCTCTAGTAAGGTCTGCCCCCCCCCCTATGGAGCCTGTGTGACTTATCTAACACAATCTAAAAACACCTAGCAAGTCATTGACATGCTCCTGTCCCTAGACCATCACGCGTCATATTCTAAATTATTTATTGCACATCTGATTGGTGATCACTTCCATTTGTTTACATTTGCGAAAAGCGTGAATATGAATAAACCACTAATTGCTTGTTATATTTATGCAAGTCCACTAGAATTTTTGATTGTTATTTTTATTTATACACTATTGTTTTTCTCTTACTGAACTAGATATTAAGTTCTGCTAGCACTACACATCAATCTACGTAATCTGGGGGAAATTGACTTCTACATTAAATGAGTGAATGCAATTTCATGAAATACAGTGTCATCGCCAATGTATTGTTTTGTTATTATTCTGGTGAAATTATGTTCATATTTATGAAGTTAGGCTATATGAGTGATATGTGATTTTTTGTAAGAAAAGCAGTAAGTAAAGGTTACTCCGTTATATGCTCTAAAAAAATGTGTGGCTAAATGAATTTTCATAAAATGATGATTATTACCGTGGAAGTACGTTATAAAAATTTGGATTAATTATNTTTGCATCAAATGATGATTATTACCGTGGAAGTACGTTATAAAAATTTGGATTAATTATGTTCTGCCATTGAGTTTCTTGAAAGTTATTTTCATAACTTGTATAATATAATAGCAATGCCCATCATTTGCATGTATGTAGTTGTGTACAGGCAGTCCTCTACTTTCATACTGAAAGTATGACAGTTGAATCATATATATGCATGTAATAAGAGGGGTTCCATTCCAACAGTTATAAAAAAAAATATATATATATATACACACACATATATATTTGATAGAAAGACAATGTGTTTAATCAATAAACATATTAATTTTAAGAAGTATTTCATTAAAATCACAATTAAATATACATGTGCAATACTTTCTTACCTGAAATGTTGATTTTCATCACCTGTATATATATNATTAAAATCACAATTAAATATACATGTGCAATACTTTCTTACCTGAAATGTTGATTTTCATCACCTGTATATATATATATTTAAGTGTAAGTACTATGCGAGTAAATAGGTAATTAAATATACTTCCTACTTTCTGTAACATTGTTGTACAAATGTAACATTTTATTTTGTAGGTTGTAAAAACTTAAAGTTTTAAAGAGATTCTTATATTATTTTAAGAGTAGCACTCATACTTATTGTTCCAATCACTGCCATATCTAAACATTCAGAATATAATGATCCGTGAAGGCCGGACAACTTGGCAGACTGTGTTAGCTACAGTGGCGTTGCATGAGGCCATGTTCTCGTGCTCTAGTACTGACCAAATTTTCATTNTTGGCAGACTGTGTTAGCTACAGTGGCGTTGCATGAGGCCATGTTCTCGTGCTCTAGTACTGACCAAATTTTCATTAATTTGGATGATTATTTTATTTAATCAAAATTTTAAATATGAAGTATTATTAATTCAAGATTGATGCTTCTTCCCCTTAACAATATAATATTACTTGGTTAGAGCTAAATTTTGTTGCCAGAGATAATAATTTGCTGGTTTTTAGCCTCGCGCACTTTCTCAGAGCCGCAGGCTAAGCACGGCTGCCACTCCTCCAGCCAGTCCCTCGTGCTGGCCGAAGTCGCAAAGAAACACGGGAATCTCGCCCTTATATTAGCATCCTCCATACTCCCTCCGCTTCTGCACATAGGCAGGAAACTCAACAGCACGTTCAAACTAATCTCATCGTCACTCAAAAATATCCACTCAGATATTTTCAAAATTTTACTGGAAAATCTCTAATATTTCCTAATCATTATGCAAACACAATATTTTTGTTACTAAGAATATTTTTAACGTAAAAAATTGTAAAACAATGGTTTGTTGATTATTTTTCTGGACATGCACAGAAAAAGTAGCAAGTGAGAAACTATTTTGTTTTTAGATATAAATAGGTGGTATGCATTAGAAATAAAGAGGAAAGACTAAAGTTTATACCCCTCTTAAAGCATTACCACTTGTGATTTCCTTGTCACGGTGTACAGAATATAAAAAATATTTTTGCCGTATAGGAGAGCGGCAGCTACGAACTTTCTGCTTTCGGTTATCTTCCATTACTCTTCTCTAATCTTGTATCTACTTACAGTTAAAATAATGTTGCTAATTATTAGTTAAATGTTTACACTGTGACATACATTAATATTAAACCCAAGAATCACAAGTAAGACAGAGTAAGCATATTTTGCTATGGAAATTTACAAGTTAATTTCAATTTCAATTCACACTTGCCTCAATCAATCAAATTCACAATTCCCACCGTATAAAAAAAGGGTGAGTATTAGTTCGCCATAATCGTTGTCACTGTCAAACATTCATACTATACATGTATTTATTCCTAATTAATTCATGCATATATAAAATATAGTTGACATAGGTGTTTTCTAGATTTTAAACATTTTAATCCTTCGCAACTGTCCATATTGCTACANATATAAAATATAGTTGACATAGGTGTTTTCTAGATTTTAAACATTTTAATCCTTCGCAACTGTCCATATTGCTACAGCCAACATGAAGCTTACAGTTCACTGGTTGTGACAACTGAACAAATGTTCACAAATCTCAAACTCAAACTGTAACTNGCCAACATGAAGCTTACAGTTCACTGGTTGTGACAACTGAACAAATGTTCACAAATCTCAAACTCAAACTGTAACTTATGTTCTGGAATGAAACGTATTTCTATAATTAATGGAGTTATTTTTCAGTATTTGCAGTTTTGTAGTTTTCTATTTATTTTTATATTATGTGACTGCTACATTTTGAAAAAAGCATTCAATGAAAAGTAGATCATATATAATGTTAAACCATTAGGTTTATTTGTAGTGTAATAGCATAGAGATAATAACACTAAATTCAGTTTGTTTAATTCAAATAAAATACAATATACAGAGCCATATAATTGCATAATAGCCAGAAATTTAATTATTCATTGCCTGCTGCTGCTAGGTGTATTAAGAAAAAAACAGAAAAGGTTACAAAAAACAATTGGCTAACATTTTTTTGTTACAAAATAGCTTATACATACAGTCGGTTCACGACTGGAAGAAACTTTTGAAAATCAACCTTTGAAAAAACACCCTAGCCGTTAGCGACATGCATATAACATTACAAACAGCGGCGAGCGCGGATACAGTTATGCCGTTAGGTTGCCAGCACAAAGAGAGGAAATAGTTCCAAAGTTTTAACGTAATTGTTAATTTATCGCTTACAAATGGGTGTCGAAAAGAATTGTATCTTATTATGCCAATTATTAATGACGTGATGCTAACATATTTAGATTTCAACGTTTCTTGCATAGTCACATGATTACGCTCAAGGTTAAAGTAACGCGGCCATTTGTTTACTAACCTTCGTAGTCCTTGTGTTGTTGACACACGTGCCAGAGAATTTGTGCGATTATCTCGTTTAACCTATAATAATTCATTTATTTGTCTTGTTTTACTAATATCCGCTCTTTATTATTTGGTTTTTAATAACGTATGATTTTAATTTGTGCTCACTTTCAGTTCTAATTTCTTTTGTTTTTATGTGTTTCGTGCACGTGTCTTTCCTTTGCCACTCTATTCTAACGTTGCAGTATTTGCACATAAGAATTGTTTTCACATTGTCGAAGACGTAGAATCCTTCACTCGCAAACTGTGCCGTCCTGTCGAAAACCGTCACAACCATTTTTAAATAAAGTTTTACAATTGCGCAAAACATCCGACTCAGTGTACCACCACGCCATTTTAACGTATGTAGCAATTTCAATCAATACTGATGATCTTGCCTTCGATGTACGGGAATTTATCAAAAGTCACTAACAATCGATTGCAAATAGACAACAACTATCGATTCATCAAAATACTCACATTTTGGGTTTATAGAATGAAATGTTTTTCGCTGGCATCGCATATTATTTCGTGTGAAATTCTCAAGATTAAAAACTTTATGCTTGTGGAATATCCATTAATAATATATACATGACTTTTATAATGGGTACGTGCATGTACGAACACATGTACACACACACAGTGGAATGTAAACATTGCCATGTGACTGCCACATGGCAATGTTTGTTTATCTTTGGCGGAAGGATACGAAATGGGCTTGAAAGTAGATCTGTAGCAGGACTTCAAGAAAGTCTCTTCCAGTCGTGAAC
>NQII01000225.1:5107-70720 GCA_002778355.1 Clitarchus hookeri | reverse complement strand
GGGGGGTTGAAGCTGACGGCATCCATAGCATGGGGTTCATTTCAACTGCCGGCCACCACTGGTCAGAATAGAATTTATATTTTGTAATATTCTACTGAAAATAAAACTATGAACTTATTTCACTTCAAAGCACTTTGAGTAGCAAACCAGTTTTCTTCATTCTACTCATAAAAAACATGATAATGCATGTGTAAGATATGTTGTCTTCTGTGTTGAAGAAAAAGTACACCATATTATGTAAAAGTATGAGTTCTTATGAAGCATTTCACCTATTCACACTTTTGAGGAGGAACATTTGAAAC
This sequence comes from Clitarchus hookeri, assembly GCA_002778355.1. Classification (NCBI taxonomy): domain Eukaryota; kingdom Metazoa; phylum Arthropoda; class Insecta; order Phasmatodea; family Phasmatidae; genus Clitarchus; species Clitarchus hookeri. The sequence goes on along the minus strand of NQII01000225.1, from coordinate 70,418 downwards.
AATCTGCTCTACAATGCTGATGAGGCCGAAGGAAAAGCAAAATTACAGAGGNATGGGCAAACATTCCACCTATTCAGACTTTTGAGGAGGAACATTTGAAACAATCTGCTCTACAATGCTGATGAGGCCGAAGGAAAAGCAAAATTACAGAGGTTTCACAGAAATTTCTATAATGAAGTTGGATGAAAGAGTTGTACTGCTAGTGGGTGAACAACAGGTTGTGGACAATGTTGCAGGTGGGGATGGAAACTGTGGCACACTCAAGGCTCTTGTGGCAGGATGGTTGAATCCCGATCCCCAGGGTGATGAAGATGTAAATGATTAATACTTTTTGATAATTAACATTGTAGAAACTGCTTTACATTAGAATAATGTTATACGAACTTCAGTATCAGGTAATAACCCAAAATTTGGCCCAGGACATTAGTATGTCCATTTTATTAAACACCAATAGAAAATCTCTGGCGTTCTGTAGCAAGATAGACTCCTCATGCATTCTGTAGCAAGGGACTCATGTTTTTAAGATGTTATCATACAATATTGCCATACAATTTTTTTAAAGACTGTAAACATATAAGATGTACAGCAACTTGGTGTTACAATCACTTGATTACAATAAGTTTAATAGCTAACAATGGAGTTCACTCTTAATAAATGCCAAATCATAAAATTAAATGACTGAAACTACATTTATTATTGTTTGGTGCAATATTTGCGTTGTTTAATTTGATGAGCCAGCACTTTCTTTGAAAACACACACCGTGATGCAGACTCTGAATAGAATAGAGAGATAAGTAAAAAGAATGCTAATAACCTTGCCGTTGTTTATCTCGAGCGAGAGAGCCGGGTAGCCCTGTGATTCGCTCACACTCAGCAGTACGCCATTCAGCTCTGTTGTACGGAACTCCAGCTGTAGCTCCAGTTGTGCGCCCACGTAGAATTTGTTCTCTGTAACCACACACCCTCTTAGTTGCCTCTTATTTTCAACCATATATTATAGGGGGGAAAAAAAGAATGAAACTAAAGTTGTACAATTTTAAAAGTCCTCTTCAAATTCATTATAAGAGGGATGTTCATACTCAAACTGAATGTATGAGAATGTTCTAAATATCAATTTTTTGTCATTTCGAAACACAAAATTTATGGTTTCATTAATTTGAGATTCAATGTACAAATGCAGTAGAGCTCCAATTTTACAAAGTGTCACAGTTAACAAGAATAACTTCATAAAAGTGCTGACTTTGTAACATTGGGACAAACTGAATTTGACCCTCCATAAACCAAAACTTTTTATAAAAGTAGAGCTGTGCCGATTCGAATCGGCTTCTGCAGAATTTTCCAATGTTGACCAAATCAGCGCTTCTGCCGATATTTGAACTTCAGATAATTTCCCCCGATTTGACAAACATAAAATGTTGTAGGGTAGTTCTCAGTTGTTCTTCTTTGTGAAAATTGAAAGTTTTCCTGTGTACAAATTGCTTTCAACACCAGTACACCTCATCAAAAGCATTAGTGAATAACATGCTCAACTTCCACTGGTTTTTCAAACAAACTCCACCCTGCTGTGAGATAACAATCTACCAACTTGACATTGATGAGTCAAGAGTATCATGGGAAAGGGAAGAAGTGGGACTCTTTCTGCAGCTGTGACCATCAATAAAAGGTGATGACGAGGGGAGGGTAAAAGGGTGGTGAACAGCCATGGGATCATAACACAAACACAACACACATTTTCTGTCTCAAAAAATGTTTTAACTTTGCCTTTCTTTTCTTAACACATTTGATTATTTTCAGTTTCTCAACTACATAATATATCACACGACATATTGCACCCACTCACATAATGGTTGATGTCTGGATGGATGCTTTTCAGCATGAACCAGCTTTTGATTTTGTTCGTTTGAAAATTATTATGTACCACAATGCATGCACATCGCCATGACTGCTGCCTGGCTACTGGTACTTTAGTGTTTGGTTTTTATTTGGCTGTTGTTGTTGCCAACCTACACAACTAACATACTACATAACCTAATTATAGATGAACACAATACACAACAGTTCCTCCCCATTTAAAATGTGACAAAATCATCCAGCTTTCTTGGCGGCACACGCTGTCATGTCAAAGCTCTACCCCGAATACCTCCTTCAGCTTTACTCACACAAAAACCTTCGGAAGGGAGAAGATTCTCCGGAAGCAGCTGAGCCATTTGCCTCTTCTGACTTTTCCGAAGCTACACACGGAGGCCCTGAAGCTTCGAATCCACCTGCAACTGTAGAATCCTCCCTGGTGTTCTGGTGGGTTACAGCCGATGTCCCAGCACCTGTTGATGCAGAACATTGTGGGTCTCCACTGCTGTGAGCGATCCTGGGCCCGAACTGTTGTAACACTCTGGTTGATGTCTGCACCCTGTTGGAAACTGCTTCTTTGGCCTTCGAATCTGACACTAGTTGCCAACTTCTCCATCGCAGCTGATCTACATGCCTTCTATGAGAATTGCCCTACTTATATGTGACATGGTAAATCGACCGTCCTTCCTCCCCACTGACCCAACCCGGTATCCATTTGAAGCCACCCACGTAGTTGGGCAGCCATTCGGCCTCTCCCACACGGAAGTGTCGAGTCCCTGCCATAACTGCGCCTGCTATCTGTATATCCTGGGAGGTGCCTCTGTCTGTATCTGGATGCAGTTTGGCCAGAACCGTCTGTAGTGATCGCCCCATTAATAACTCTGCAGTAGTCCGCCAAGCTAATAACATTCGTGCCAACCATGTCTGCCAGTCACCTTCAATAACTTTTCATAACTTCTGCTTCAATGTTTGTACAGTCCTTTCGGCCAACCCATTACTAGAAGGATGGTATGGGGGAGAAAAAACCATTTCTATACCATTATTCTTTACAAACCCTACCATTTCTTGAGATCGGAATGCAGTACCATTGTCTGCTACAATGACGTGTGGCAGCCCATGGCAACTGAACATATCGTGCAGTTCCTGAATGACTGATATGGCAGACAGACTTCCGATCCGCCTGATTTCAGGCCATTTGGAAAAGGTGTCAATGATTATTAGAAAGATTGAACCTTGAAATGGGCCGGCAAAATCAATGTGAAACTACAAACACCGTTTATCTGGTTTTGGCCAGGCAACCATTTTCACTTTAGGTGGGTTATTTTGGCACTACTGGCAAATGCAATCCTTTACCACCTGCTCGGTGGCCGCATCCAGTTTTGGCCACCAGAAATAGCTTTGGGCAACTGCTTTCATATGCACCACCCCATTATGTTGAGGAGGCAGTAGATTCATCACTTCTGAATACAGCTGGGATGGAATCACAACCCTGTTTCCCCACAACAAACATTTTTTATGTATAGACAGTTCCTGATTGCGTACAAAATACGGCTGCATTTCCGCAGCCACTTTTGCTGGCCATCCACTAGCCATGTACTCCAGAACCTTAGATAGTAATGTGTCGTTACCTGTTTCTGCTGCTATTTTACCTAGCTCTACCAACACCTCTGTTAACTCTTCCAACATGAGAACGTCACTTGGTGCTGATACCTCGAACTCTGGTGCCTGAAGCGGAAGTCTGCTGAAAGCATCTGCATGTTGTATCTGGTGTCCTGGCCTGTATTCCAACTCAAAAGCACACATCCCCAACACGAGACTCCATCGCAACCACTGAGGGGATATTGTGTCTGGAAGGGACTGCTTGGGATGGAGCAGCCGCAAGAGAGGTTTATGATCCATAACTATTTTGAACTTCCTACCAATCGCATATTGTTTGAACTTGCTACTCCAAAAACCACAGCCAGGGCTTCTTTGTCACCCTGTGCATAGTTCTGCTCGCTATTCTGTAGGGTCCTAGAGCCAAATGCTATTGCGGCTTCCCTCCCATCACCCAAGTCATGGGCCAGTATCGCCCCTACCTCATGCTCTGAGGCATCACACGTTAAAATTAAGGTCTTATTAAGGTCGTAATGCGTCAGTGCCTGCTCTGGCTGCAGCAGCTGCTTGGTGTCTTGAAATGCCTTACTGCGTGTTTCTGTCATGGAGCATTTGCATTTAACAATCGGTGCTGCGGCTCCAATACTTCTGCCTTGTTGTAGAGGAACCTCTAAGAGAAGTTCAAAAGTACGAGAAAGGCCTAGAGTTCCTTTTTGTTTATCGGTTCCGGTTTATCATGCACAGCATCCATCTTACTGGACAAGGGATGGATACCTATCTTATTGATTCTGTGTCCCTGGAACACCACAGAATCCACTCCAAATACACATTTGGCTATCTTCAGTCAGAGTCCTACACATTGTAGCCTTTCTAGAACTTGACACACCTGACTCCAGTGCTCTTCATTCTCTCCTCCCGATATCAGTATATTGCCAAGCAATACTACCGTTCCTGGTATGCCAGCAAGCAGAGTATCCATTAACCTTTGGGATATTGCTGGACCACTGCTAACCCTGAATGGCAACTTCTTGACCTTGAAATCCCTTTCATAGTATTAACTGTAAGCCGTTCAGCTGTTGCCTCATCTACTGCTACCTGCAAATACGCTTCCTCCAAATCAAGCTTGGTGAATAGTTTTCCTCCATCCAGTACTGCTAACGCCTTGTTAACTGTGAGCAGTTGATACACATGCGTGGCACATACACTTTTTACTGTTCCCTTATAATTCCCACAGCCGAATTGTGCCATCCTTTTTTAATATGGGTACTACAGGTGTTGCCCATTCTGAAAAATTTACAGGTTCATAAACNCTCTATTTCCTCACTTGCTTTGTCTCTCAATGCAAAGGCTACTGGCCGAACCTTTTTAAACACAGGAATGTAGTCCTGTGGGACTTTAATAGTGACCTGTGGACCCACATATTTTCTCAGTTCACCAGCTTTGAACACTGCTCGAAACCCACTAACAATCCAGTCTACCGGTCTTCCCGAACTTTGTTTAACCCAATCAATTTAATTCCAAGTGGCTCGAACCAGTCACGTCCCAACATGTTTCGCCCTCGTCCTTGCACCACAACTAACTCCAGCATAACTGCCTTAGGTCCCTTAAGTTGCACTGCGACTTCCTTGACAACCAACACTTCTAAATGTTCACTGGACCATGTACACAATACCATGTTCCCCATTTTCAAAGGTGGCTCAATGGGGCATAGAAACTTGTATGTGTGCCAGCTGATAATGTAACAGCCCGCCCCAGTGTCAACTTCCATGCTCACCGGTTGTCCATTCAACAACACTTTGATGCACCATGACTTCCTGTGTGCTTGCTCCTGCATACTGTACAAAGTATATTCTTAACCTACACAGTCTGCAACGTCCACCTCAAAATGTTGCACTTCCTGTGTGGCACCAGTTCGCTTCAAGTCCCTCGCACTGAAACATGCCTGCTGTTTTTTTTTTCTTTTGGTTATTCATGCATGCTCAAGGTGTCCTTTATTTTTGCAAAAACGGCAAACTGTATTTGCATGCCAGCATTTATCGATTGCGTGGTTACCATTGCACCACCAATATAGTTGATTCCCTTCCCTTCCCTTATTTCCTTCCTTTGCCTGTCAAATGTTGCACTGTTCGACTTTACAGATCCTCCCCCGTTCACATTACTCACAATGGCATTGTTCATTTTGTGCACATTTTCCTCCACCAATGTACTGCCTCGCAAGTCCACCATGTTCCTTCCTGTCGCTTCCGTTGCCATCACGATCTCCACGGCCTCTTGTAAAGTCAATTTATCCTTAACGAAGACAGCCTGTTGTACAGCTTTGTCCCGAACCCCACAAACTAGGCGGTCTCGTAACATGCGTCCAAATTTGGAAAATTGCAGTGTGTGCTTAGTCGTCGCAGCTCTGCAATATACACAGCAATTGTTTCCCTTCTTTTTGATCGCGCTTCAGGAACTTAAAAGTTTCAACGATTTTACTGGACTTCAGGTGGAAGTGATTTGTTAACCTTGTGAACACTTTCGCCAGAGGTACCGCATCGGTAGAGTTCGGTGACAATAATGAAGTCACCAGACCGTATAATTCTGGTCCACGTATAGTATAAAATACCACCCCCTTAGCTTCGTCATCCTTGATATTGTTTGCAATGCAATAGAACAGTAGATGTTCACAATACGAGTTCCATGACTCTTTCTCTGGGGCAAACTGCTTATAGCTTCAATTGGTGCCATTTTTGTAGATGATGGACCAAATATTTTAAACCTTGTCGCCAACTATTATGTACCACAATCCGTGCACGTCGCCATGACTGCTGCCCGGCTACTGGAACTTTAGTGTTTGTTTTTATTTGGCTGCTGTTGTTGTCAACCTACACGACTAACATACTACATAACCTAATTTTAGATAAACACAATACACAATAAAAATATTTAAGTTTTGACTTAAGTTTATATTCAAATTTGTTGAGTATGTATTTCTGTTATAAAGTGTTTTCCCACAGGTTATTACACTTATAAAGACATCTGCATATGTAAATTTGGTACATCAATTTAGTATATATTATTTCAAGCAAAATATACACATTAAGTTTCCCCTCTATAGTGAACATAGAAAGTGTTAAGAATCACTATAACAAAGTTCTGCTATATTTATAAGTTCATTAGAAACATTTTCATGTCAAGATTAATTTTGTTATAGGCGTTCATTTTAAAACTTCCTGTTCATTAACAATGTTTATATACTAACCCAAATGTGTAGCAAAGCACCCAAGCACAAAATGCCAACTAGCCTGCATTTTGTTTTTTGAAAGAATTAGTTTTAACAGTACATATTTTGCAAGTAAGATTAATCCTGTCTATTGCAAAACCAATGCATATACAAAAACCATCCACAATTTCTTTTTTCAAGCCTATCATTTAACTTTTAACAGCAACAAAACATGTAAACAACCTTGCGCATCCTTACTGTTTTTTGTTTTGTTTTTTGCATATTAATATTTTTTATAAATATTGTCTAATGTATTTTTTTTGTCTTCCCTTGAACTCACATGGTTTGTTGCATTACTGTGTTTACTTTTTGGACACTGTAAACAGAAATAGGTTAAAAATCCTACTAATATTATAAATGCGAAAGTCTGTCTGTGTGTGTGTGTTTGTTACCACTCAGCTCCATGACAGCTGAACGAATTTTCATGAAATTTGGTATGTAGGTACTTTAGGTCCTGGAATAGGACACAGGATACATTTTATCCTGGAAAATTGTACGGTTCGTGTGGAATAACTACAAAATGTAATTTTGCAACGGCTGGGAACGTGACTGAACTCGGCTCCATAACGGTTGAACGGATTTTGATGAAATTTGGTATGTATGTACTTAAGGTCCTGGAATAGGACACAGGTTACTTTTTATCCTGGAAAATTGTAGGTTCCTGTGGAATAACTACAAAATGTAATTTTGCAACGGCTGGGAACGTGACTGAACTCGGCTCCATAACGGTTGAACGAATTTTCATGAAATTTGGTATGTATGTACTTAAGGTCCTTGAATAGGACACAGGTTACTTTTTATCCTGGAAAATTGTACGGTTCGTGTGGAATAACAACAAAACGTAATTCTGCAACTGCTGGGAATGTGACCAAAATATTTTTTCCTTCTGGTGTCAGAGTTTATCAGGGCGNTGACCAAAATATTTTTTCCTTCTGGTGTCAGAGTTTATCAGGGCGTCCAAGGACCTCTGAAATGGTTTAACGACTGCTATCAATCGATAACAACCAGGACTGAATATTTAACGTGCCCTCCGAAGCCCGGAAGACCTCAAAGTTATACCACTAAACGGTCACCCATCCAAATGTGTGCTACTGGGAACGTTGCTTAACTTTGGTGATTGATTAAGATCCCTCAGCCAAATGCAAAAAGTAGTACCTAGGTACGCTTATTTCTAAAGTTACAACTGATGAAACTCACGTTTTGATTTTCATACATTGACGCTGGAAAGNTACCTAGGTACGCTTATTTCTAAAGTTACAACTGATGAAACTCACGTTTTGATTTTCATACATTGACGCTGGAAAGTGGAAATGTGGTAACTACGCGATAGTTGCACTAATACACTCCAAAAACAATACCCTACTTCTTGGCTATCGGGTAANCTGATGAAACTCACGTTTTGATTTTCATACATTGACGCTGGAAAGCGGAAATGTGGTAACTACGCGATAGTTGCACTAATACACTCCAAAAACAATACCCTACTTCTTGGCTATCGGGTAAAACATATTTCCTTCCTTTTGGGTTGCCGTAATCAAATAAAAACCTAGTCCAACATAGTATAATTTTGTAATTCTGTTTTCACATAAACAAATTGTCTTTTCCCAATTTATTTATTAGTGTATCACTGTAAAACACAATTGTACCCGGGCGAAGCCGGGCCGGTTCGCTACTTGCTTCTAATTCTGCTGCACTTCACCAATACCATTGTTTACGTATAATAGAAAACTAAATTCCACCAGAAATATACAAAAAGTCTTTTCACACATCTGTAGCACATCTGCGAATTGGTATTACAGAATCAGCACATGAGCATAATTTTGTGAATCGGAACAGCTGTACTGGAAATATAAATAAAGTTATTGTAATATTTAGATATCTCTATAATAAAACAATACTCTAGATAGTTATGTGTGACCATTTGACTCCAAAAATTAACTTCAATCACAGAGCAGCATAATTTTCAGCAAACACACAATCCATTTGCAGTTGCTTCTTGTGGGAAAAATTGTGATTTTAATAAAAATATGTAATTCTATTTCAATATTTTAATGTTTATAATAAAATGATAGTGGAGACATAAGTGCAATCAATCATTGATGCCAAAAAAGTTTAAAATAGACTGCTACATAACTTTTACTAGAGAGTGCAAAGCATATATTTAGTGGTTTATTGTAAAAAAAACCAAACAATTTATTACACAAATACTTTTTTATTTTAATATATAGTAGGACATATTCCCTAAAAACTGATAACCCACAAAGGTATATACATGCTTCCCAGTGTCACAAAAAATAAAATGTTACAGCAGTGCATGCAACTGCACAGACATTGACACATTGTGCCTCTTGAACCTGCAGACTGTGACATTGCAAGTCACTAAGGTTGCTGATTTAATTTAAATTTTTTCATCTTCCCGAAAATAAGAATTTTTATATTTTAAATTTTTCTATATATCATGCAAATCATGCTGGTAACAATTGTTTATGCCTTTAGGCTTGTTTAATATATAAAAGTGGAATTGTCAGATATAATTTTTGTAAAGGATAATATAGATTATTTTTGTACTTGTGTAATAACTAAGGGTGTTCAGTTTTGTGAGGCACTCATTTTATATTAATTCAGGGATATATGTTTATTGATATATTTCATCTGTGGCATTTAGTTTGTTTTGCTGTGCAGGTAGGAAAAAATGTAAGGTTGGCGCCACAGTGGTGGCAGGTAATTAGGTTGTCGGTGGGACGATACATCAGGCAAGCGGGCTGGGCCAATGACGATTTAGCTTGTTCGTCTATGTGGGTGCCCGACTCCACGATGTGGGCAAAATTAATTTAAGTGAGTGGAACAATTTTACTTGCGTAGGTCAAAGGCTAAGAAAGTTTCTNTCCACGATGTGGGCAAAATTAATTTAAGTGAGTGGAACAATTTTACTTGCGTAGGTCAAAGGCTAAGAAAGTTTCTACTTCTCTTTTGGACTTCTAACGTCAAGAAATTTAATCATGTAAATTATTAAGATCTGTGCAAGGCAGCATAGAGACCTTATAGCTAGGGACTCGTGCTTTAGCTCCTACAGTATGCATGTGCATAACAAGACCTAACTTTCATCAGTTCAGTTTAAAGTAATGCAGTANCGTGCTTTAGCTCCTACAGTATGCATGTGCATAACAAGACCTAACTTTCATCAGTTCAGTTTAAAGTAATGCAGTAGCTTAGCAGTGCAATTTTCGTGACTTGGCAAGTGCTTCATGATAAAAGTCAGCTATTAGTTAATGTGAAGTGTTTCCTGTAACAAGTGCGACATGATCAAAAGAAAAACCAGAAATTTTGTTGTTTTTAAAAACAACAAAATTTCTGGTTTTTCGTCACTTCTTCAAAATTTGCAACATATTCATAAAAAAAATATTTATCACCCAGTGAACAGGTAATAATCGCAGGAGAGTTTCGAATGTATATTTAATCGGAGACGGTAAAGAGAAACAATGGGTGTCACCCTGGCTATCATGCTTCATTTTGATACATTAGTGGTGCTAAGAACTGAAAACATTACTGTTTGTGTTGTAAACAGTGTTGTTTGTGTTGTAAATACTACTATGTGACATATCAATAAAATTGTGTGCTGCAACAGGTAGCAAGTCTAACTCAAGCAAAGAAGATCCGTGTTTTCGCAAGATGGCAGCTGGTCATTAGTTTNAGCAAAGAAGATCCGTGTTTTCGCAAGATGGCAGCTGGTCATTAGTTTTCCGAGAGAAACTCAAGCAAAATGTTTTGTTTAATGGTCCTCCGGGTTCCTCAGACGTTAGTCAAATCAACATGGTCAATGCCGGGCCGGATTACGCGAACAGCAACCAAGTTTTTCTTTTGTTGCATGTGTTTCAAGTGGCAAATGGTAAAGTACACTCGTGAAATGCACGCGTGCTGTTATGCGATATTCGTGTATTAGATTGTGTCTGCCATGTCAGTTATTTTCTCCTTGAGTTAATTATGGTGATCATATGTGTAAATTTTTAGCACTTCCACTAGGAAAATTTATTCGTGACAAATAAAATTTGCGAAGTGAGGTTAAGTGAATGCATACACAAAGAATCTTCGCTCTAAAATTTCCACAGAGAATTCTTGCCAAATACTTTTGTACACCTCGCCAAGAAACCATTACATAAACACATCGACCATCATTTCAGAAGAACACGTAGAAAAAAAAAAAAAAAAAAACTGCACTTGCACCAACGAAGGTTGAAATTAATTTTGGAAGGGAGAAGAAAAGCGCTAGCAAACCCTGAAGACGGTGAAAAATGTGCTTTCTCTCGGCCAATGTGAAAGGAAATCGAAAAATTTACAGACAAATTTGAAGCCGATATCTTCGACTTGCAGGTTCTTTGTTGCGGTTATGAACCCNGGAAATCGAAAAATTTACAGACAAATTTGAAGCCGATATCTTCGACTTGCAGGTTCTTTGTTGCGGTTATGAACCCTGTCGAATCTAAGTCATTTTGGGATAAATTTCACACTCTATACAGAGCAGACTGAAAATCAATTTGAATCCTAGGCTCGGTGCTGAAAGGGCAGATAAAGACAGGGTATCGGCCCTAAAAATGCCAGCTATATGACTGCCAATATTTAATGGGNGGAAATCGAAAAATTTACAGACAAATTTGAAGCCGATATCTTCGACTTGCAGGTTCTTTGTTGCGGTTATGAACCCCGTCGAATCTAAGTCATTTTGGGATAAATTTCACACTCTATACAGAGCAGACTGAAAATCAATTTGAATACCAGGCTTAGTGCTGAAAGGGCAGATAAGGACAGCGTCGATGATAAAACTGTCAGCTATACATTTGCCAATATTTAATGGGGACCTGACACAGTGGCAATACTTTTATGACTTATTTCTTACACTGGTGCAAAACAATGACCAGTTATATACAATGAAAAAATTCTTGTACCGGAAGTCATCGCTGCAAGGGGAAGCCAGTGCCTTGGCATGCACCTTGCCAGTGGCGAATGCCAATTACAGAGTTGCAAAGGATCTCCTGGTGCAAAGGTATAATCAGCTAAGAGTGATAGCATCACAGCATTTAGATGCCATCTTTGATACACCTCTGGTTAGTGCAGATTCTGTACAATCTATTAAAGCTTTGCTGAATATAGATACAGAAAATATGGAGCCTTGAAGGTCTTAGGACTCCCTACAAATCACTGGGATGTAATGCTGCTGCATTTATTAGTGAGTAAACTTGATTCCAGACTAAGGAAACATTGGGAACCCTCTCTGCCGCAAGATGAAATGCCTTCGTATAAAAAATTTACGTCATTTTTGGAAAGACAGTCGCAGGTATCTGAGAGTGTCAAGATTAGTGGAAGGTCATGGGGTATTGGTTCTCCAGGATGGGAGAGTAAGAAATCTACTAAGGCTGCTGGAAACTCGACATTTGTCTTGAGTACCTTGAAACCAGATTCTCAAAACTGTGTACACTGCAAAGGTGAGCACTCCATTCTCAAATGTGAATCCTTTCTTCAACTTTCAAGTTAACAACGGCTAAATAGTGTGAAGGAATTGAACCTTTGTATAAATTGTTTGAAGACTGGGCACATCATGAGGGATTGTTTTTCTAATTTAAAGTGCCGGACATGCAGGAAAAGTTATCACATCACACACTCTTGCATGTCTCTTCGGAAGCAACCATTGGCTCTAGGAATGATAGCGAAAATTCAGATTTACGTAGCAGTGATCACAGTAAATCAGACTTATCCAGTAGTGACAACAGTACCACAAAGTCAGTGTATTACACAGGAACCCAGATTAAGTCACCCACAGTGCTTCTATCCACAGCAGTAGTCAAGGTGTTAGATAGATTAGGTCAGCTACATGCTGTTAGAGCTCTTATAGACCCTGGTTCACACGCTTCCTTCATTAATGAGGAATGTCTTCAGAGATTACATCTTACTTATTCTTGTAACAGTTCACCGTTGACTGCACTAGGCCAAACACCATTTCCAGCTGCAAAGGGGATAACAAGCTGTAAGATAATGCCACTTGTGGGTAAGACTGAGGAAATAGTTATTGAAGATATTGTGCTCTCGCAAATAACACCTTCCATTCCTCAGGCACTTATTCAGAAGCAGGAGTGGCCTAACTTGTCCAACCTGGTATTGGCAGATCCCAATTTTCATAAACCTCGAAAGATTGATATGCTGCTTGGTGTAGAAATGTTCCCCGAAATTATTCTTTGAAGGTCGAATTCATGGATCCAAAGGAGAGCCTGTTGCAATAAATCCCAATTTGGGATGGCTGTTCATGGAAAAGATTACTCATGGTTCACGCTCGGAAACATTACTCCAAACCATGTTTGTATCCTCAATTGAACCGGTAGATAACTTAATTAAAAGGTTTTGGGAAGTAGAAGAAATGCCAACCTATCATACCATCCGAACTAAAGAAGATAGACAAGCAAAAGCCTTCTTTGAAGAAACATGTTCTCGTGACCCAAATGGAAGATATTGTGTAGTAGCGTTGCCTGTCAAGAATGAATGCCCCAACTTGGGAGACTCCAAGACAGTGGCATCTCGTTGATATGTCCTTTGAAAGCATGCTTGCTCAAAATCAAAGGTTGAAGGTGGAGTACCATATGTTACTGCAGGATTATCTCGACCAAAGCCATATGGAATTGCTTGGGGAGCTTTCACCGGTAAGTGCTAATGATTACTTCATCCCTCACAACTGTGTAACTCACCCAGGTAGTCTTAAGTACCAAACCCAGAGTGGTGTTTGATGCATCTGCCCATGCCAGTAATGGGGAATCTCTCAATAATCATTTACTTGTTGGACTGAAGTTGTTGCCTGATCTTGTAACTGTTTTGCTCTGTTTCCGGCTTCATTTGGTGGCACTTACCACAGATGTATGATAGATGAATTGTCAAATTCTACTACATCCTAATAACCTATCAGAAAATTGTGTGAAGGTTTTAGTCAGATCAACCATAGTTTGAATACCAGCTCAATACAGTGACATTTGGTCTTTCGTCATCACCTTACCAAGCAAAAAGGTCACTCACAAGTTGGCTCTGGATGAAAAGGATAATTTTCCCACTGCGGTTCAAAAAATCATGCAAGATGTTTACATATATGACATCCTAACTGGCGCAAACTCCACTAAGGAAGCTATTTGTCTTCAGCATGAACTTACAGGCATCTTTGAATAAGGTGGTTTTGCTCTTCACAAGTGTGCTTTTAATGATTCATTTGTAATGAGTTAGGTTTTCCCACCAGATAATTATTCTATTTCTCGTTCACTCTCATGCCTGGAAAATGATTCTATAAAGGTCCTTGGCTTGTTGTGGAATTCCGATTGTTTCTCGTATTTGTCCCAACCTACTGCAGGTATCAAATGTACCAAACTGTCACTGGTTGCTAGGATCTTTGACCCCTTGGGTCAGATAACACCAGTAGTTTTGTTTGCTATACAGCTTATCCAACAACTCTGGTCACTGCAATTAGGTTGGAATGATCTGCCCCCAGAGGTATTGGTGAAGAAATAAAGTCTCTTTCACAAAGAGCTGGATGATCTTTCAAAGGTGACAATCCCACGCTGTATAGTCCCGTTGGGAGCTAAAACGTTTGAGTTGCACGGATTTTCAGATGCTTCAGAAATAGCATATGCTGCTGTAATCTAACTTCAGGTAGAAGCGACCGATAAGGTTGTAGTGTCTCTGGTCTGTGCCAAATCTAATGTAGGGCTTCTAAAGGCTCTCACCTTACCAAGGCTCAAACTGAGTGCTGCTCAGTTACTTGCCAAGCTCATGAAGGTTGTCGCTGAAGTCTACGTCATTCTGCCAAGGCTGGAGCTGTTCGCTTGGTTAGATTCCATGGTGGCCTTACTTTGGATTAAATCAGAAAGCAAGGAATGGAAGACCTTCGTACGTAATCGAGTTGGTGAGATCCAATCTCTTGTGCCAACCACGCGCTGGGCGCATGTTCGATTAAAGGAAAACCCAGCAGATCGTGCCTCCAGGGGCTTGTTGCCCTCTCATCTTCTTGATCACCCCCTTTGGTGGAAATGACCTACCTGGCTATCTCAGTGCTCCCCTCGCACTGAAGGTAGTGAAGCCAGTGAACCTCTAATANAGGACCTACCTGGCTATCTCAGTGCTCCCCTCGCACTGAAGGTAGTGAAGCCAGTGAACCTCTAATAAATCAAGAAGAGGTGTAATCGGAGAGACAGCAAAAGGTATTTGCAGATACACTAATAAAAATGGATTCTTTTCCTTTCACTAACTATGCTTCTCTAACTCAGTTACAAANAAGGTATTTGCAGATACACTAATAAAAATGGATTCTTTTCCTTTCACTAACTATGCTTCTCTAACTCAGTTACAAAGGATTATTGCATATTGTTTTAGATTTGTGAAAAAATGTTGTTCAAGTCAACCCAGCCGAGGGCCGCTCACCACTGTTGAGTTACAGCAGGCTCTTCATGCTTTGGTCAAAATTATGCAGGTGACAAGCTTCAGCAGGGAAATTGAGAATTTGCAGACCAGGAAACAGCTCACCAACCAGCTGTGTGACCTAAATCCATTTGTGGATGGAGGAGGATTTTTGCGAGTGGGAGACCATCTACAGCATTCTTCCCAAAGTTACCAACAAAAGCATCCATTGTTCCATTGTTACTTCCTGCATCATTTCAGNACCATCTACAGCATTCTTCCCAAAGTTACCAACAAAAGCATCCATTGTTCCATTGTTACTTCCTGCATCATTTCAGTTTATTGCTCATCAATTCTGCACATAAAAAATTGCCAACTTAATAATGTGACAAAGGAATACTCTTATCCGCTTCCAAGGATAGATGAAACATTGAACAACTTAGCAGCTTCACAATGGTTTTCTACTTTGGACATGAAGAGTGAGTACTAGCAGTGTGAGGTGGTTCCAGAGAGAGGACCAAGAGAAGACTGCATTTTGTGTCCAAGGGAAATGAACCTGGCAGTTCAAAGTTATGCCTTTTGGGCTATGTAATGCCCTTGCTACCTTCAAACGCCTCATGGAAAAAGTGTTACTTTTAGATATCTGTCAGGTTTACCTCGACGACATTGTTGTGACAGGAAGGGCATTTCAAGAAAACCTATCATGCTTAGACTCTGTATTCCACAAAGTGGCAGCAGCCAACTTGAAACTGGTTCCTAGGAAGTGCCACCTGTTCCAAAAGAAAATAAATTTCTTGGGACATGCAGTGTTTGCCCATGGAATCGAAACAGACCCACAGAAGACCAAAGCAATAAGAAATTGGCCAACACCAACTGACAAAACTGAGGTGCCGAGTTTTCTGGGATTATGTACATATTACCGTCAATTTGTACCTGGGTTCGCCATGATTGCCAAGCCACTGCATGAACTGACTGATGCAAAAAGACCATTGGACCACTGAGTGTGCAAATGATTTTAGTAAACTAAAGAAAATTCTGATATCTCCACCAGTCCTGGGTTTCCCAAAAAGTAAGGATGTATTCATTTTGGACACTGTTACTAGTGATGTAGGCTGTGTTATCTCAGTTTCAAGATGGAAAGGAAAGATCACTAGAATACTTCAGTAACGTATTGCATAAGCCTGAGAGAAATTACTGTGTTGTTACAAGCAGGGAGCTTCCGGCCATGGTGAAGGCAATTTCACACTTCCACCCCTACCTTTATGGCAGACATTTTGTCCTAAGGACCAACCATGCTTCATTATGCTGGCTACTAAATTTCAAGAATCCCGAAGGTCAAATAGCCCGGTGGATACATCTTCAAGAATATGACTTTGAAATACAGCACAGATCTGGACGCCTTCACAGCAATGCAGTTGCACTTTCTAGGAGGCCATGTGAGCCATTTTATAGTCATTGCGAATACCGAGAAGAAAAAATGGTGAATCGCTGAAGGTACGGAGGACAAGAATTCAAGGTTCTTTATCTTGTGATGGGTTGCATACCTGGAGTAATGAGGGTATTAGGAAAGATCAGCTGAATGATCCCACTTTGCAGCCATTATTAAAGTGGAAAGAAGCTAGCTGTATGCCAAAATGGGAATAGATATCTAGCCTGAACGCAGCAGTCAGAGTATACCGAGCACAATGGAATTCCCTCGTACTGAAGAATGGCATATTTTATAGAAACTGGGAAAGTACTGATGGAAAACACACACGTTTGCAACCGGTCCTTCCAGAATGCAGAGTTCCAGAAGTCTTAAAAGAACTGCATAATGCGGCAGCCAGTGGGCACTTTGGTGTTAATAAGACCCTTGACAGAGTTAGACTGAGATTCTACNCTGCATAATGCGGCAGCCAGTGGGCACTTTGGTGTTAATAAGACCCTTGACAGAGTTAGACTGAGATTCTACTGGCATCATTGTTGGAAGGATGTTGAGAAGAGGTACCGATTATGTGACACCTACAATGCGAGAAAGGGCCTAAGGACCAGAGGACAAAGTCACCTCCAGAAATACAATGTTGGAGCTCCATTCAAGAGGATGGCAGTAGATATTCTGGGCCCTTTGCCTTTCACAGAGAGAGGTAATTGGTATCTAGTGGTGGGCCAAGATTACTTTACTAAGTGGCCTGAGGTCATTCCCCTCCCAAACCAAGAAGCACATACTGTGGCCGATGCACTTATAGATCATGTCTTCTCNAGTGGCCTGAGGTCATTCCCCTCCCAAACCAAGAAGCACATACTGTGGCCGATGCACTTATAGATCATGTCTTCTCAAGGTTTGGGGTGTCGCTAGAACTCCATTCTGATCAGGGGAGAAACTATGAAGCTGCAGTATTCCAGGAGATGACAAAGACTAGAACAGCCTTACACTCTCAGTCGGATGGAATGGTCGAGAGGCTTAACCAGACTCTTGAGCAATACTGNCAAAGACTAGAACAGCCTTACACTCTCAGTCGGATGGAATGGTCGAGAGGCTTAACCAGACTCTTGAGCAATACTGTTTATCTTTGTGGCAGACAACCAAAAGGACTGGGATTCAAAGGTGGCATTGTTTCTTCTTGCTTATCGCTCAGCAGTTCACGAGTCCACAAGAGTAGCGCCATCAAGGATGCTGTTAGGAAGAGATATGTACCTTCCTAGTGACCTGCTATTTGACAGACTGACAGAAGAAGAAGCTGCAGCCCCTGATTATGCCAGTGAATTACATAACAGACTTGTTTGCAGCCATGATTTTGCAAGAATGTCGGGCGAGGTATTTCAAGAAGGTCAACTAATGTGGCTGTACAACCCACAGAGGATAAAAGGGTACTGCCCAAAGCTACAGAAATGTTGGGGAAGGTCCCTACAAGATTCTGAAGGAGATCAATGATGTGATCTTTCAGATTTGTCATCAAGGCTCTCGAGTGAAGCCGAAGGTTCTCCATATTGACCAACTGGCACTCTACGATGGTCTTGATGTTGCAGTGTCTGTCCAGGACGAACAGACTTGAGGAGGGGGCAGTGTTACGTGCTCGCTACTTTGCATCCAGCGCGAGCGAGTAGAAGTGAAGGACAGCAGTTATATGATAGCTGTGGCAAAAAGTCAATGGGATTTTTTGAATTACAGGTGCACGGTAAACCAAGAATCATGTATCTATTGCCAAAAAGCGAGCCAACACTATAATATTTTTGCAGTGCACGCTGCTGACATAGGTTGTATTAATTTCTGCGACTATCTGAGAGGAATTTTCTAGATTTTCACTGCCCTAGATTCCAACCGCATGACTCGGGGTGCATCAAATTTTACAGGTCAAGGTCAGCAGCATATAAATTGTGCGACTGGCTTTTGGGCCAAGATTTGTTGAATGGATGATTGACTGAGTTTCAGCGACAGACGACGAGCGGCGAGTGAAGCGACATCTGCGAATTCGAGTATCAAGCAGTGAAGTATGCGGCTGGCAGGCTGGACTATGGGACTGGGTGTGCGAGTCCAAGACACTACAAATGATGGACACAGACAGTCTGAAAGTGTGTTAATGATGAGTATGAGTTAATTGACTATATCCAAACAGACGCATTACGAAGGATGTTAATTAGAGTAAAAATAGATATGAAATATTGTACTCATTGAGAAATAAAACGAGTAATAGTGGAGATAAATAGATTAATGCTGTAAATAATAGCTGTGTGAGTAAATTAAAATCAAATTTTGTTATTTTATTTATATTAACACCACCATCTCTCACGAACTCCGATATACCCCACAGGCTTTTTTGTAACAATATTAATACAGAATATATGTAAACCCATAAATGTAATTATAGGCTAGATAAATAATATTTCCACTCTCTTGAAATGTTATACTTGATACTGAGATCTATTTTACACTGAACATGTATTTAATGATATATCATCTACCAGAGATTTTAAAGATGTACTTTAAAGTGAAAAGTTCTTAACTTTCCATGTACAAAAACCTGCTTCAGTTGATGTGTGAGCAAGTAAAAAAAATCATGTTGTCAGTTNAAGTTCTTAACTTTCCATGTACAAAAACCTGCTTCAGTTGATGTGTGAGCAAGTAAAAAAAATCATGTTGTCAGTTAACAGTGCTGCCAACACACAACAGACCACAGAAATATGTGGGCAGGAAATAGTTTGGATTCAAATTATTAATTTATTGAATTTTTATGTGGTTACAAAGCAGCAGTTATCAGCAAAACAAACTAAATTTTTTTTTACTAAAATAGTAGCATGTAAGAGTTTCAAATGAAATGCAACTTAACTGGTGCGTGTTTATTTCCCTATGTGAAATGGCCAATGTTTTTCTTTCTAACTGGCATCATCATGGTCACTATGCCGGCAGTGGTTACAGATGCCACATGCCAGTGTTTGCATTTGTTGTAAGAAATAAGCAAAGTGCTATGTTAAATTTATAAAGAAAATTAATTTGTTATCAATACTAGAAAAATAAATAACATTTTGTCCTATAAAGAACTTAAGAAAACCAACCAACAAGAAATGTAAACAAATTAAATTCTTATGAGCATACTATATTGTGTGAATTACTTATATCAAAAATGGATTGTTTCATACATACTGGGCCTTAAATATTAAATTTTGTGTATGCTTGCTGTTTTGAAAATTGGAGACTGCCACTTTGTATCTTGTGTGATAAAATTAAAAATTGTGAAAACTGGCAAAGAGATAAGAAATTTTTGTAATTTTTAGTAGAATAGAAAACTGTGTTACATTTCGATAATGATGTAGAATCAGTTTATTTTTCTGTAACAATGAAATTTTCAGTACTGTAGCATAATTAGTGTCTAGGTTCAAGGTTTTGCTCACTAAGAGAATTAGTAAGTGTTGACTTGAAATAAGAAAATTAATTTACTCTTATCAGTACAAACTATGATGCATGACATTTAACACAATTCTATTTTTCAAAATATAGCCAACACTTAGCAAGTATTTTTATCAATATTTTCATGTTATTTTCATCAGAGAATCATTTAGCTTGAACCTCAAAAATAACAGTAAAATCCAAGTAGCTACTGCATTGTATGATGAACAGCAATTGCATACTATCTCAAGAAAGACAAACTAGTCCAATAAAATAAATGTTTTTGAGTGAACATCTAGCTATATGATCATGGTATTGAAATAATTTATTGAAAGCTTAATACATAAATGCATAGCTTTCCGCATCTATAAGAAAGATTAATGTGTTGTTGCTTGCATTTTATGTTCTATGCAATCACATCTAGCAAAAGAGTAGTGACATAATACTAACAAATTTATTAGATATGATTTCAGTAGCTATATTAAAATATTTATCAACATACATACAGTGCTTTCTGATTTTTGATGTAATTGTATGAGTACAGGAACAGATGTTCATAAACTTGGTCTGAAGTCATAAACTTAGTCAATTTAGTGCGTTATTAGACCAAATGATTTTATCTGCTAAACTTAATTCCGGTCATGATGGCAAGACTTTGACAGCCAGTATGTAGCAACACAACACAAACGTACCTTATACAAAATCCTGCACCAGCTGATGCACGAACAAATGAATGTGTACAAAATCAACTCTCATTTATAAGACATCTGCAAGACCGACCCTCTAAAAATGAAGACCCTTTTTTGGGGAACCATGAAACAAATTCAATTGAAAAGGTTTTTTCCAATAACAACCCCTTCAAGATAACAACCATTTTCCTGGGAACCATGAAAGGTCATGAGTTCTAATGGCCATGTCCATGCACATTTTACAATGGAGAAATATGTGGACAGGAAAGAGTTCTTAGACAAATGGTTATCAAATTTTACATAGTCACAAAACACTTACTATGATAAACTAAACTTAATGCAAAAGGTAATATGTAGGTTTTTCAAATGAAATGCAACTTAAACCATGCGTAGTTATATTTTTTAATTTCTCTCTTCTCCACACACTCTTGGATAGTGCTACTGTCACCACATGCATGCTTCATATTAATTTGGTGAGGGTGCAGATTTCCTGCAGGATACTTTACTAATATTTTTACATTAATTTGATGCCACATTTCAAACTCGACTCTTTTTATGCCAGTATAAGGCGAAAAATCATTTTATAAAAGTTAGACAATATGCATGTGCGAAGGTCTTTTTTTAAATGCGAAGTGAAGTCGAAGCGAAGCTTACATCGTGTGAAGGAATTTTGAAAAAAATCGAAGTTGAAGGATTTAAAAATAGATATATTAATTTATAGTGGCCTACAGTTTTCAAGTTTATTCAACTCATTTGTACTGATACTGCCAAAAAAATGTATGCCTATTAGGCACTGAGCAATGGAATAAAATATATCTTAATCTTATTGCTAAAAACTAAAATGATCAAAATCTGCAAGAAAGTAATCATTATACATTTAGATACCTACAAACTTTATAAAAACTACCATACTCCATATATCCAGTCCCATTTGATGCCGCTGAACTCCTGCACGTGATAAATACGTTAACTGCTATGATATTGCGCACATAATTCTGGATAACAAGATAACAGCCCTCAACGACAGTCCGGAAAAAAAAAATACATGCATACAAAATTAATTAAAAATATACATGAAAAAAGATTTATGCTGGCTGGCTGGCATTCATAACCAATTTATAAAGAAAGTTTATAGGAAACCTGTAAAATAAACGTGGATAAGGGAACAATGTATTGAGGTTCTTCCGCATTTTTCTGTTGTGTTCACAATTATTTATTACTATTACTTTTTTTTGGATGGGAACACAAATACAATTCTTCTGGGTAGAGGTCCATCAACCATGAAGGGAAAGAAAGGCCATGGAACAAGGGATAGCAAGGTAGGAGAGGGCCATTCACCTTGGACAACTAACAGGACACCAAAATCAGATAATATCACCGTGCTCAAGTAAAAACCAAGCGAGAATGTCACAAACTACCCGAGGATCATGAAAAAGTACCGAAGGGTAAGAGACAGGAAACCTCACATGAAGACGTTGAAGGGCGGCATACAACGAACTTCGATCGCCGCCAGTGGAATACTGAAATAAGAGGTGGGTCAAATCTGTACTAGGGGCGCCACAGGAGGAATTAGGGACTATATTAAGTCTATACAAATGAGACTGGGATGCATTATGACCTGAAAGGAGACAAAAAGAGGAGCACTTTCTATGTTCAAACTATATTGGGGAAACTTCATGTGTACACGTCTTAAAATAATATACAAAACTGATATATTAAATTTACATATGCCAAGTAATATATATAATAAATCTTTAGTAAAATATAATAAACCTGATATAATAATAATTCTTAATAACCTGTGGTAAAACAATTTATAACTGAAACACACAATAATTTTTTTTTAATATAAACGTAAGTCAAACTGAAATACATTGTAACCTGTATGGATAGTTTTTTAAGGGACCAAAATAACAAACTGATAATGCATTTTGACAAGCAATGCATAAGAGAACTTGATCATCATCCACACTTCAATGTCTTGTTTGTGGGTGTGGCTGGGTGCTAAATGTCACGAAAATAATAGCATAAAGACAAAATAGCCATGTCAAAATTAGAAAGGCAAAGAAACATAAATTTTTGAGACAGAAAATCCATTTTTTATTTGTGTTATGTTATGGTCAGTCACCCTCCTAAGCTGCCTTTCCAGGGATGTCTCTCTTTGAACACCAGAACACTGGCTAGGATTGTCTTGACACCACTACACAAGGGTTTTCACAGCCTGCTGTTTGCAGGCACCCTAACTGTGAGGTGAGGCCCAAGAAAGAAAGAGAGGAAGGAAAGGGCTTGGCTGTAAAAACATTCCCTCCCTCCTTTTTTTTTCCATGCCTGACAGACCCTCATCAATGTCAAGCTGGTAGATTATCATCTCAGCATGGTGGAGCTTGGGACAAAAACTACAAAATTTGTTTGAAAAACAGTGGATGTTTAGCATCTTACCTTGCTTCCAGAATACTTTCAAAGTTCATAAGACCCGAGAGGGGGAAAAGAAACACTTGGTGAAAATGTTCGACTTTTCACTCAAAGATTTTTTAATTTGAAGGTGAAGTCGAAGGTACAGAAGTCTTCGATTTGACTTTGAAAATGCGAAGCTTCGCACACCCCTATTAGACAATATTTTTGGGATAGTGCTGCTGACTGTGCTGCGATCTGTTGGTCACCTCGCTCCAGCATGCTTCCTAAGTCACGACCTTCCAAAAGTCTCATTTTACATGTATAAAATACACAGAGTTTTATATTTTCTGCAATTTCTGTATATTTTCCAAGTACAGTAACATATTTCTGTGGGCAGCGAATCTGCTTCCTAATAATTTATATTCTGCCTGTAATCATTGAGCCTTTGTCTGGCTGACTTGCCATTTTGTTTATCGGTCTCCCCTCCCATTTCAGCTAAAACAAGGAAAAAGTAAATGTTATTTTATTTATTAAAACAATGCATAGTTTTGCACTGGAATAATTTTTAGGGCAAATAACGAGATATATTGTCATACACTTGGATATTACAGCTAATTTATAAATAGCCTTGTTGGATGTGTAAACTTTAAGCAACCTTAATTCATATCTGTAAAGAGCAGACACCACTTTAAAAAAATAACTATGTACTTTATTATTATGAATGAAAATGTGCTGTTTAACTAGTTCCCTGAATTCCTAACATTTCCAGGCTTCACACAAACAGCTACTGCATAAGAATCACAATTACAAAATTTATTGCCTATAATAAATGATGTTCCACAGTTTTGTGTAACAAACATGTTTGCCTGTTGAAATTGTAATTATCACAATCCACAACATACAATGATGGAAGTGTTACAGTACCTACAGGTCACAGCAGTGTGTAAGTGCATTTCCTTGGACGAGTTACTACTGAAATAATACTGCAAGAGTGATGTCTAAAGACGTACTGCATAATAAAATTGTTTCTCTTAGCCTGCATATACATATATTTTTGATTTGTGCCTAAACTTATAGTACTTCCTTTTATACTTCTACATTTATAATTCCTGCCAAATATTTCACTTCATGCATGCTTTCCTATTTTTACTTCCATAACCTAGCAGTTTATGAGATGGAACTTCATGTATAAACAGTGTAAAATTTGTTTATCAGTACAATGTCAAATGGATTAACTGATGACAGTATGTACACAGCTGCTAGAACCATTAGCTGATGGGGCAGGGATATATACGCAAAGAGCAAAAATTGGAGCCACTTTTGCTACTCTGTCAAAATCTTGCCTTCAGAGCTGAAATAAAGGGTACTGGGTTAAAATACTTCAACCTCTACACACAGTGTTTACACTCTGATTTGACAGTCAATTGTTACTTTGTACGTAAATAACAGCCATGGCACAGGGATACTCTGCTGTTGCCATGGAAACAGCTTTACAAAAGACTACTTTCAGAACTATCAAAAAAGTGGATTCGTTTGTGGAACAGAATATAGATGATCAGTTTTCCAAACTATAAGAGGTTGTGAAATTTTATTCAATTTACTTATTGCAGGCATTTCAGTAACTTCAACTGAATGTCCTGTCACAAGAAGTGTGTATGATGCACGCACATAGGAGCCTCTTGCATTGGTCACCTTCTGTTTGGCATAAAATCCTGTGCCCACCATTTATCAAGAGGACTATGGAATGGGGGCTTCAATGGTGGTAGGACATTTGATGTTTTTAAGATGACAGCCTCGTAAAAGGACCAACAAAACAGCATCACCTGATAGCATAAAAAGAGAAATTTTTTAAAAAGTTTTTTGTAGTTTTTGGAACTAAGTGGAAGCAGAGGTTGATGTTCCAGTTTCTGTCAAAATAAAATAGTCATGAGTATGGTTGTGATTAGTTAATTATCTGTCTTAATAGAAGGCAGACACTTGAATTACTTGAATACCTTTACATGTGGTCATGCACTACGACCCCCAGTAATCCGTGAAGCTGGCATACGATGCCTCTGCATAAGGTTTAGGTACTGTTATTTCTTATTTGTTCCCCAATGGCATTGAGCAGCCCATTATGTTCACCTTTATGAAAACTTTCGTCAGCTGAAAAGCTATATTTACAGATTTATTTGAAATTGTTGGTCATCATCTTTGGTACCAAAATGTTTTTATAGTATCTCAATAGGAGTGTGTTTATTCACATCACTAACTACCAACCAATAGTTCATATTTAGGGGAAGTGTTGTGATATTCCTGAGCTTTCTGCGCACAGGTTATAGAAGTGGGCGGCTGTGTTACTGCCAGGATTTGATTACATAGTGCAGCATTTCAAAGGTGCAGACATGAGCACTCAAAATAGTACTATGATACACAAAATTAAGGAGCCCACTGAAAAAGACTCTCAATTCGGCAAAGTCGTATTTCAAATGAGTAGAAACCTAAACATTTACCAAACGTGATAACGTAAAAAAAAAAACGCAAATTTTCACATAAAAAACGAAAAATTACGATTTTTGAAAAATTTGAGCTGTAATTCACGAATTGTACAAAATCTTGCAGTATTTTCACGAATTATTATTGTTTTATGTCACATAGTTGCTTCTTACGATATATTTTATATGTTTTTGTATTTTCGAATACAGATGCTTGCAGAGTTGGCCAGTAGATTTCTTCAATTTATCACCATTGTTAGAATAATAGAAGTAAAGCAAATAAGCAATTAACAGACATAAGTAACAGACATCCCTCCATGGTCTCGAGTCCGCCACAGAGTAGTGACGCAATGCAGTGTTGCCAAATGAAATGTACCATAAAATAACAACCATAAACAAAAACGTCTTACTTTCCATCACGTGTGTTTACGGCCATAGATAACATGAGCGCAAGTGATGATGCATCACTTTGAGTAAACATTTTAGTGCAGGGCCCTACAAAAGTTTATATGCTCATTAGGAAACCCTGCCTTTGTAGTGGTCACGTCTACCAAGCACCACGTTATATTCTGTACCATATAAGAAGGCCACTTTCTTGACAGTTGACAATCGCCGCGCCTTTTCGTTTATGTATCCATTCGCCATCAAATGGCGTTTCAAGAATAGGCTTAGATGTGGCCAGGAGGTGCTGCTGCGTGCGGCAATTGGATTGGTGAACTGCTTTGGTGGCGCTGCATTCGTAAACGGAGCTTGTGGACGTGTGTAGGGTCGTTCATAAACGGGGTTTACGAAATACAAGTTACTTTAAAAATTATACAGAGCTCGCGGGAAAATAAAATTATTTATATATGCGCGTGAATACGTTATTTTAAAAAACAAAACTATAACATGTTTCTGAGTGTAGTTCGGGATATGGATGACAGATGGCGTGGAAGGGCATATTGCAACATATGGTGCACTTTTAACCCACAAGATAGCAGCACCTGGTTTGAGAGTCTGGAAACTTTGGATTTTTTCGTCACATTTGGATACGTATCGTTTTATTGTGCATCTCATTTTGAACACCTATACATTACTATTTTATCACGAAGTTTCGTTTCTAAAACTAAAAACTGCTGTTTTATGACCACGTAAAATAAAATGTATTAATTAATGTACGAACTCTTTCTTATGCGCGTATTTTCTGCTTGTGTGATGTGCTTCGGCACTGCTCTCAGAATAGCCAACGTAATATTAACTTTTGTTCGTTCGTGCATCAGCTGATACAGGATTTTGTAAATGGGACGTTAGTTGTTTTCAATATATTAAGTTGCCACTCACTGACTGTCAGAATGTGGCCTTCTTATATGAAATGAACTATATCTATGGAATTCGCGCCAACTAGCTCGCTGAGTTTGTTTACATCGTCACGTTTTATCCAACAATTCTTTCTTTTTTGCAAAGCGGCGCAGCAGTGAAAAATGTGTCAATATGCATTTACTAATGTAGAATATATTTGTAAATATAATTATCATATATTTTAATCTGGTATTCTTCCAGCACATGTGCGGTAAAAAATGACATTTTGAACAAACAAAAGTTTAATCAGTGGGCCTAACGAAAAAATCTGTTGTTGAAAGTTTAGATAGTTCAAAAACATACATTTCTTTTTTTTTTTTTTTTCTGTTTCTACAAGGCACATTTATTTTTTTTCAAACAGAGCTTTTATAATGTGTATAAATTGTTTACATTAGTCTCTTCATGAAACAGTATGTCCTTGCCAGTGCATTGTGACTGTTCCAGGTGTCGGGCAGAATACAAAATCTTAAGTAAGAAAATGTGAAATAGTTTTCAATGTTGTCTGTTGATAGAGGAAACTAGTGGTGTTGTCTAAAAACCTAACTGTATATTTCTCTGGGAGTTGGGTACATTTGCAAGGAAATAACAATTGACAAAAAAACATTGCTCTTCAATAGGAATAACACCGCCAATTTCAGGTTTTACGAAAAAAGTGACATTTCTCAAATTATGTATGTCTTTATAAAGAGCACATGGGAAATTGGAGCAATTCTCATGCAGAAACCTCCATTTTTGTAGCAAGCAAGAAAATAACAGCTATTTTTGACAAAAATAACATCTATTAAAAAAAAAAACACATATTTTTGAAAAAAATAACACCTACTTTTTCAGGTCCCTACACATGAGAGATGGCAGACCAGTAAAACTTTGAAGATTCACTCAGATTTACTTTCAAACAAAGCAAACTGACCCTGGAATAAGGATGTCCAATATGAGGGCACAGAACGGTCATACAAGCAGCCTTGAGAAAAACAGTTTTGCAGGAACGTCATACAAACCATTTCAGAATTTGTAACACGAAGGCCTTTGGCTAAGTCCTACATGTGGCAGCCTATGATAAACATAAACCTTGAAAATGTGGTTTGAAAATTTTAGGCTTCTTTGTAAAGTAAGCCATTGCTAGAAAAATCAATGCTGTTGCCATGGACTTGGCTACAGCAACCTACAGTGAGATGTCTCATACCAGCTAAGATACAATTTTGTGTCAGATGAGATGTGGTTTAAAACTTATGGCATCCGTAAACATGTCTCAGATAATGGCACACGGACATGGCCAAATTGCCAGCACATCTGCACACCATGGTGATGAAACTGGTGTTAACATAAACAGTATTGTTTCATACTGTTAGAAAAAATGGGCTACTGACAAAATGTCTTTCTTATACTTTCAATATAAAACAACGTTAAAAGTAGAACTGCGATTCACAAAATTATGCTGATGTGCCGAATCACTGATGTGCCAATAAGCCAATTTTATAACGCTGATTCACCCATGTGCTGCAGATGTGTGAAAAAGCTTTTTAAATATATTTAACCTTTTTTATTTAAACTTAAGAATTAAGGGTACTTAAACAATTGTAATGGTGAAGTGTAGCACAATTAAAAGCCCTTTTTAACCTATTTCAGTTTACAGTGTCCAAAAAGTAAATACAGTAATGCAACAAGCTATGCGAGTTCAAGTGAAAACAAAAAATAATAACAATACATTGGTCTATATTCATAAAAATATTTATTCGTGAACACAGAAAACAGGAAGCATGTGTAAGGTAGTTGACATGTTTTGTTGTTGTTGACAGACAAGTGATAAGACTTGATACCAATAAGGGTGGATTCTTTTTGTATATGCCGTAGACATGCAATAGATGTGATTAATGTTACTTGCAAAATATGTACTGTTAAACCTAATTCCTTTAAAAATACAAAATGTAGGCAAATTGATGATTTGTGTGTGGGTGCAATGGATTTGGGATGGTATAAAATATTTGTTTATGAACAGGAAGATTCAAAATCAATGCCTACCAAACAATTAATTTTTAACACAATGAACTCGTAAATACAGTAGAATATTTTTTATAACAAATCTGAAAGGAACATTTTCTATGTACACCATAAAGGAGAACCTTCACATGTACACTTGTCTTCAAAAAATATACAAAACTGATGTAACCAATTTACATACATAGAGTACTTTATAATCTTAATAACCTGTGGGAAAGAATTTATAACTGAAATACCTCCTAAAAAAATTAATATAAACCTTAGTTGAAAATGAAATATTTTCAAGGGACCAAAAATCTGATGCACGCTGACTTGATCTCCATCCAGACATCAACATCTGGTTTGTTGTGTGGGTGGGTGACATTTTTGTCACAGAAAATAATAGTTTATTCTGTAGTTGATAAACTTCAAATAGCCAAGTGTGTTAAGAAAAGAAAGGTAAAGTTACAGGAATTTTTTGAGATAGAAAATCTGCATTATGTTTGTCTTACCTTTTGATGGTTGGTTACTCTCCTCTTTCCCTCTCCAACACTTTTCATTGATGGGTGCAACTGTGAAAATAGTACCACTACTTCCCTTCACAGGAGACCCTGACCCTGGCTGGTAGATTATCTCACAGCAGGGTGGAGCTTTTGACAAACACTACAAACCATTCATTACATGGGAAAACTTTCCATGGATAAAACCAGCTTCAGCTGATGTGTGAGCGAGTGAAGAAAATCATGTTGACAGTTCTAACAGTGCTGCCAACACACAACAGACCACTGAGAATCCAGCACGATTCCCACTTGTAAAATTCTGGAGTGACTCGTGATTTCACCACCAGGGCATCTAAGAAACACAAGCATCAGTGATCAAGATGCTCAACCTCAACAGTTTTTTTAAATTCATCTTGGTGGAAAGAGAGCAGTCTACCTGCTTNTGGTGGAAAGCCA
This sequence comes from Clitarchus hookeri, assembly GCA_002778355.1. Taxonomy (NCBI): domain Eukaryota; kingdom Metazoa; phylum Arthropoda; class Insecta; order Phasmatodea; family Phasmatidae; genus Clitarchus; species Clitarchus hookeri. The sequence goes on along the minus strand of NQII01000225.1, from coordinate 40,605 downwards.
CCATGGCCCCATTACAAGGAAAAACTTACAGTGTTCACAAAGGCAAGACTTATCAATTATATATACTGAAGAATAACTCAGAACTACCCTCAATATGTTATGTTTGTCAAACGGAGGAAAATTAACTGCAGTTCATACATAGGCAGAATCAAATTCAAGTTGGCACAGCTTTAATTATAAGTAATGCAAAATTTAAGCATTCTTATTCAGCTGCTACATGCTACATGCTGTTTAAGTGATGTTGCAAAACAATTGAGTACACTTACTCATTTTCAACCACTGTACTTCTGAAATTTATACCTAGTAAAAGTGCAGGTAGAACATCATTACATTATCTTATTGCAACCTTCCGCTTATCAAAGTGTTTATAACTTGTGGGCTAGTTCTCTGTCTTAGTAAATATAAATAATGCGTGATGTGAAACTAAAATTTTAAACTTCTGAAGTCAATAGAATGTTATTATTGGGTTAGAAGTAATACATCATGAGAAAAACACTAAATTACAAACAAATAAACTGCTGGTTTTCATTTTCTAAGACATCATAATATATCCAAATAACATAAGATGTAAGTATGGATGGTATCACTGGAAATTACCACCTGTTAAGAATTCCTTCTATCCAAAATCCCACAAATTTTGAAGTTCAAGTACAACTAACACACAGTGTGAAGATATGATTTGATGATTTACCCCTGATTATCATTCATGTTGATCCGCTGTCATCTACGTTATTCACTCTAGTCACTTGAATACTTATTCTTATACAGATGTGCCGTCACACATCACATTCAGAATACCTAAAACAACACATACTGTAAATGGCATATGCATCTCCAGGGAAGTAGGAGCCGCGTTCCACCTGTGGGAAGCACTGTCCTACTTTGCTGTGGATTGTCTTCTCCCCCACCAAGTCCTGGCTCTGCTTGTTTATAGCCAAGTTGCGTATGCAGCCTTTGAAACCCTCTTGCTTCTGCACCTACCAACATATACAACATCAATTCATCACTCAAGTACAGTCATTTACTTATGTCACATTATAAAACAATTTATGATAAAGTTATAACCCAAAATTTATTTCCACACATGGCACAGTGTTAGAGTTACATTCTATTAAAAGACAATGAACTAGAAAAATTTAAAACATATTTTTGGAAAGACAATTTTATTAGAATTAAATTTTAATGCCACTTTAGAATTTTAAATGGAGTCAGTATTAAAGAGTTGAGGGCTGACAAGTGAACAAATCATGTGCCCTTATGATACCACATTTTGAATATATTTAATGGGCATCTATTATTATTGCAAATATATTTATTTGGCAAGTACACAATATTGTTTTATTACAAACGCAACTGTAGCCATCATCATTATTAATAGAAAATATTTTCAAATATTTTATTGAATTCAACCAATTGAATTCAACCAATTGAATTCAACTTATTGAATACAGAATGTGTTTCACATGCACTTCAATGGATCAATTTCAATAGAAATTGAATTACTACTTCAAAGTCTTGAAAGATTTTCACATATGCAGCTGTATTAAGGAAATAATCAATAAAGTTATGCATATCAAACCTCTGCAAACCACATGAAAATAATTTGTCAAAATCAGAACAAACATTTTTTTGTAATATTATACAGAATGTTTCTTAAATACATTTACAAACTCCGCATGCGTATTGCACATGACAAAATAGGGCAAAAACATATATTCCACACCGATTGTGGAACTTTGTCCATTTAATCATTTTCCAGAGACTTACGGTTAGATTGTACATACTTTGTGTAGATAGTTCAATTACCTGGTCTTATTGCTCCTACTTCAACGGGGCGTATCACCCTTCAGATGCACTTTAAACAGTAAGTCGTATATATGTTTTCACCTTCTTTTTAAGTGAGGAATACGCACGCGGAGTTTGTCCATGTATTTAAGGAATACTCTGTATACTTACTTTGCATGAAATACACATATCCAAATATTTTTGTAGCTTAAATTTGCACAAACTACTGTATTAAGGGTACGGCCAGAGTACAGGCTGATTTCGAGTCAGATTCTGAATCCAATAATCGGCGTCTATTATGTCTGCGTCAGACTAGCTTTTAGTGGCTCAAGTGGAGGCGGACCACTCGGAATGGAAAACAGTCGCAGTCATGGATCTGACAAGTGAGGAAGCAGCATTTATAGTAATTGCTACTGAAAATGTGCAATTAAAATTGGAACTTGAAAGATTCAGTGCTTATGATATTAACAAGTTGAGAGAAAAGTTAGGTGAATATCAATCACCATCTTTCCCCCAGTTGAAGAAGATAGAGAGTGGTTTTTCAAATATTTAAATTTTAAAAATAATTGAACCCCGTTTAATGAAAAACTGGTGTAATCTACACCAAACGAAAATACTGCAAGAAGAAAGACTAGTAGTAACGTTAAGGTAAGCTAATTCCGTAATAATACAGTATAAGCATGTACATTTGGACAGAAAAAGGTTTGTGGGCAAAACCATTAAAACGAGGTGATGGACACATTCCTTAACATTACTAGGTAATCATATAAACTACAAGTGATGATGTTAGTTGTGTGTTGGTATTTATTAATGTGAAGAAACTCAACATAGTGTTCAAAGTTATTAAAGACATTTTAATTATACGTCATGACAATAAAGACTGTAAAATGGTGGCAAATTTGCCACAATTATACGGATATGTATATGTTATATGTTGTTTCACACCAAATCACACAACCAAGCCAAACATACACAACACTTCAGCGTTTTGCAGGATGTCCCACTTGTTGATGTAGCTGGATCCGCCCTGGACATTGTCGTACACCAGATAAGTATCAATGTTGTCTGAAGACGTGTTTGGAGTTGTTTCTGAAGTAATACTTTTAGAATAATATGAAGTATTATTTGAAGTGTACGCATAATAGCTTCCATTGGACGGCACGCACAGCGACATTGCCATGGAAGTAGGTGCATTTGATATGTTTAAGAGGCCTCTTTAAAAGCAAACTCTGCCACGTCTTGTATTCAATTTCTTAAATGGAATTTATCTAGCAAAGGAATCTTGCTGATGTAAGGCAGAAGGCTTCTAAAAATAACAAATCTTCATTATCCGGTTCCCGTTTTGTGAAACCTTGTTCCAAGTACTTGGCTTTTATCTTGAATATAGTGTCATTGTATTTTGAGTTGGCTTGTCCCCATTTCCTCTTTTTCTCAATATCCCCCTACCTGCCGTCAGGTTCGTGGGTCTCATCTATCACATTCAACGCTATATTGGTCTCTTAACTATTTCCATTTTATCCGCAATCTAGAACCTAAAATTAAAACAAAACACAACTGTTCTGTGAAATGAGATGTACATTGCTCTGTGTGTGTGTGATTAATTCTGACTAATTACATCTGCATTACCCTATGTTTCAAATTTCTCTCTACAGGAATTTCATTCCGCGAGCAATGATCTCTAGCTTTCACACGGGAAAAACTACTTTTGCAGAAATTGTAAAAGAAACTGTTCAAATAATTTGGGAAGCATTACAATGTCTTCACATACCAGTCCCAACGACAGACTCTTTAAAACAAAATGCAGTTGACTTTGAAAGCATCTGTAGTTTCCCTCATGTCGTATAGGTTCCTTTGTATTGACAGGCGGTTACAGGAAACAAAGTGATNATTGTAAAGGAAACTGTTCAAATAATTTGGGAAGCATTACAATGTCTTCACATACCAGTCCCAACGACAGACTCTTTCAAACAAAATGCAGTTGACTTTGAAAGCATCTGTAGTTTCCCTCATGTCGTATAGGTTCCTTTGTATTGACATGGGGGTTACAGGAAACAAAGTCACGGAGGCAAGTTTATGTCATCAAAATTTTTTACATTCATTGAGGCACAAAAATTATTCTCCCAGAACAGCACCATTTGCCTAATGTTAATGTCAACGCTCCGTATGTGATCATAGCTGACGTGCTTACCCTTTGCTCCCCTATTTAATGAAACCCTACCAAAGTAAGTCATTGACTGCTACGACTCGCAATTTCAATAAGTACCTGTCTCTGGCAAGAAAAACAGTGGAGTGTGGTTTTGTACCTTAATATTCTAAATGGCATATTCTGGTAAAGCCAATTGAGACAAAAGTAGAATTAACTAACAAGTTGGTGAAATGTATGTGTGTTTTACATAACACTATGATAGACAAGGAGGGATTTGAAAGACATGTTAATGACATGTCTGTTCACCGTGAAAGTGTTGTTTGGGAACGGCCTGTGTTTGAAATGATTTTGCATCGCATTACATTACCTGTTTAAGGCATTTTAAAAATATGATTACTACTTGCTTATGTATCTACGGATGTTGTTTGTGTCTTCTTTATAGCTTTGTTTACATATTTTAATATCATGTTGTCACTACCTGTGAAAAGTTGGACATGATAACTCCATGTCGTAAACGTGTTAACTCTGTTACATTCATTGTTAAATTTAACATAATCCTTACATACATTGAAGAACGTGAAAGCGCTGATCTCACCTACCTTCAACACCCATTTCTTGTGCAATGTCATGCCAACACTGGTAGATAATATTGCGGTTAGCATGGTCCTTTAGTCTTTTGTCCCATATTTCAAGTTTTCGAAACACATCTGCTATTAATGTTTCCCTATCCATTACTATTTTTTACTCAGTTGACATAACACAACTACTAACACATGAATATCTAGTAAACAAATACTGAACAAACGTAAACTGACAACCTTTGAACACTACACCTCACAAACGGCATACAACTTGACAAAGTGTGACCACGTGGTTGCACCGTCGCACGTAGACTGAGCTCCGAGTTGGCTAGTAGAAATGAATAATTAATTCCTGCTGGCCGAATGATACAGAGGCCCGCGCGAGCACGCAGCAGCCTGCCAGCACTATGGCTACTCTCATATTAATACGCAGGTCAATTCTTGCGCCGGTTGTCGGAATCGGGATCTGACTCTGAATCGGCCTGCACTCTGACTGTACCCTAAGACACTACATTTTATCCTTACAGTCATTTAATACTTTGGAGTGTTAAAAATTGGATTCAAGAAATATAGAACATGTTCTACACAAAATCTTTGAAGGGAATTGAGCCATTTAAAGGTTTGAAAGACAAAATGAATGGCTGTGATTATGATGTCCGAGTGACATCCTACAGCATTCAACTAATTTAAATCAATAAATTTGAAGGAGAATTGATGTGAACATTGATTGTGTGAAAGGACCTTTATTGTTAGAGACAATTAAATATTGTGTTATTGGGTTGGCTATACTGGAGAGATGTGAAAGTGAGAGATAATGGAAGAATAAATAGGTGTTTAGTTATGATAGTACTGGTGTGTTTAATTTATTTTAACATGTATGAAAGTTTTTGATTTCACAGTGACCATAATGAAGCTAACCTTGATGAAGCTGGCCCATCATAATACAGCCATTACAGCTATAAAGGCAAGAATTTGACAGCCAGTATGTGGTAACATGACATAAATGAAACTAACATAGACCCATATACAAAATCCTGTTATCAGCTGACGCGTGAACAAATGAAAATGTATATTAAGTTGGCTATTCTGACAGCTGTGTCCATACACATAAGAACGGAGAAATAAGAGGGTAGTAAGATTTATTAGACAAATGATTACTATTTTTTATTTTATATTGCTACAAAACATCTGTTATTAGCATGACAAACTAAACTTCATGCTATAGAGATGGGTCAAACATTTGAATTTCGAACCGAACCCAAACTTCAAGGTTATGTTCGGTTCGGTTTGAAATTGATTGCCATGTACAAGATTGGGTCTAGTTCGGTTCAAAAATTTGACGAGAGTTCAAGTTCAGTTAAAAAATTTGCCAGAAACGAGCATTATTAACGAACTTCCAAATTAACTTACTTCACCTCATAGATATTGAAAAATAATAAACATGGGATGCAATACAATAAAAATTACCAAACTGTGCAGGTTGTATATGTATGTGTTTATTGTTTATGTTAATTGTTTAAACAATTAGAGGAGAATCGTGGATGTGGGTTTTATATGTTTGAACAAAGAGGGGCTCAGCTGTGAAGGTTAAACAAGGCTGGCAAAATTGAAAAAGTAAATACATCAATTTGGTTTCAATGAAAGAATTCTTTCTATACATTCATATTCAAAACAGTCTTGCAAGTCTGACCAAATGAAAATTCACATTTTCTGGAAAATTCGACATCTGTTTAAAAAGAAATCTAGCTGTAAAATGTGATGATGTCTTTTTAGTTCAAATATGTATAAAAATGCTCACTCTTGTTTAAGTAGGTGTATAAATGTTAAGTACTAAATATGTTTACATGAACATGTGTGCAAGTATAAACTATTGTTAACTACATGCAGAGTACATAAAAATAAAAGCAATTACATTATAATTATATTAAATTTTTAAAACCAAGTTGAGCTAAAACTTTTTTCTAATATCACTTGTTATAGTATCGCAAAATAATCGCAACTGAATTTGGCATATGTATTGATGCACACATAGTTAATATTTTATGACAATAAAGACATAATCTACAATTTCTAATTGTAAAATTTTCATTAAATAACACCATAAAATGTTAGCTCTATCTATTAGAGATGGAAATGTTAAGTTGGGGTTTTACATGTTTGTTTTTTGTTATATCCTTAAACAATGAAGGGCTGAACTTTGAAGGCATAATGTTTGGGTATTGGGCATTTTTTAAAGTTTGGTTCGAGTTCAGTTTGAGTTCAATGAATCGCAGCATGGTTCAGTTCGAGTTTGGTTCGTGGACAGTTTTAAAAGTTCAATTCAAGTTTGGTTCAATAAAAATATTCTAGGTTAAGTTCTAGTTCTAGTTCGGTTCTGTGCCAAAATCTGGGTTTGTAGCACCTCTATAGTAATGTGCACGTGTTTCAAGTGAAATGCAAATGAAATGGTGTGTGTTTAGCCTCATTTCCCCCTCTTCTAGACTCATAATACTAACAGTGCTCACTTTGTTGCTTATATGATTGATATTAAATTGACAAGGCTGCAAGACAGTTACAAGATGTTTTCAAAATTTTCTACATTAATTTTATACAATATATTTTAAACACGAATTGTTTCTAGTCGGCACAAGGTGAAAAGTTGACAAGATGGGATACAGCAACAGACTGTGCTGCCACCTGTTAGTGTGCTCCCAAGACAAGCTCTGCCACAACAAATTGTTTGGGAAGTGTAAAATAAAATATATAAGAACAAATATGCAGAATTGTAAATTTTTTGTGAACTTTGTATATTTTTTAAAGTAACATATTTCTGTGTGCAGTCATTCATCTTGCTAATAAAAATCTATTCTATGTGTAATCGCAGGGCCATGATGGCTCGCCATGCCTGTGGGACTGGACAAGGTCCCCCCCTCCTTCCCCCTGTCCAACTTAGTGTTGTTATTGTTATCTTAATGAAACAAAGCAAGTGGAACATGTGTGCATATTTTTTAAGTAAATCTTTCAGCTGGAAAATGGCTTTGCAAATGTCCTTGGCAAGTAGAGCAGTTTGTTAGTAATGCTACTGTGGTGCTGCACGTATGCAAAAGCAACAAACCAACCACACCTGTGTAATAAGCTGGCATTACACACCAATTTTAATTGTGAAATACTTTATTATTATAAATGAAAATGAACTGTCTGGTAAGTACTACAAAATCAAAACTGGCGAGATGGGCTCTACTCCTTCAGGAATTCACTTCTGAAGTTCAGCATTGGCATCGTACACAGGATGAACTATCGGACACACTTATGCGAGACCCTGCACCACACAATACAAGGGACCGCGTAGAGGATTGGGAGAGACTGCTGGTGACTAATCCGTGCCACCCGAGAGACTGGAAAAGATACTGGTACAGCAGTTGGAAGCAAGAATAGATAGGGCCAAGTTCACAGCCCAGCAAGAGGCTGACCCTGAAGTACAACAATTGCTGATACAGCAACCTGACCATTTTGAAGATAAACAGGGCTACATTTTGTCCTGCCCTTATGCTAATACTATAGATTGGAAGCTGTGTGTATGGCAATACCCGTGGGCAGAACAATGATATTATTTCCACAAGTACCTTCATGCAGAGCACTCGGGAGCTGGAGGAACAACATGTGAGTTGACACAGTCAACTCTGAGATTGTGTGAATATGGATGTGCAGGCGTGCATACATCACTACCACATTTGCACTACAACTACTAAAGCCCACAGTGCACAAAAAATCTGGGGGATTCCCTGGCTCCTGAAGCAACGCTGTAGCATGATGGAGGTAGACCTACCTGAAGAGCATACTGATGGACAATGGTTCACTGGAGTTAAGTGAGAAGCCAAGTACACCCACTGAGGAGTCAATCACGCCCACCCATAGCTACCTCCTCCAGCCGCCAGGAGAACCCCACAAGAAGACAAAATCGAAAGGTTAAGTCAGCTTATTATGTGTAGCATATCTAATTTAATAAACATGTGAATAAACAGTTTACTATGGAAGTACTACCAGCATTAATCAATCTTCATGAAATGTCATAACTGCCTGCAGGATGGTGACATGGGTCGAGTCAAGTCAGTAAAGATTGACTCGACTGGAAAATAAAGTCAAAACGTCAGTAAAGATTGACTCAACTGGAAAGTAAAGTCAAAATGTCAGTAAAGATTGACTCAACTGGAAAGTAAAAATTTAATTTAGTTCCAAGACCCATGGTTAAATTTTGAGTTAGGGCCTACTTATGGTCATCATAATCCAGGATGGGTATTTATTTCTACCAACTGTACTGTACATTTTGCTTTGCAGTGAATGCAACAGACGTCATTAATTATTAACAAACAAAATAAATATTTTGCACAGAAATCATTTGTTAATTACATCCAGGGAATTATCTTTTTTTATGCATTATAAGCATAAATCAGAAACGCGTCAAATCATATTGATGCAACAAAACCAATGAGATGCATTTTATTTAACAGTCTTGAAAAACAACATACAAAGAAACTTTTTCATGTATTAAAAAAAAAGTCAATAGGGATCCTTAAATGGATGTACTGTTTTATTGTTCATATTGTATAGTAAATATTGGTTATAAACAAATGAAATGTATAGTAAATATTGGTTATAAACAAATAAAAAAGCACACACAACATTTGAAAACTAACAACCAACAAACATGGCTGACAAACTTTGCATATTGCACAGAGTAAGGTTTAGCAGTTTTCCCCTATGTAAAGGTTGTTCACGTTAAAGTGAGCATTTTTGAATGTCCTGCTAAGTTTATACTTTCGGTCAGTTAGTTGTGATCTTTCTGCATATCAAAATAACCATTGCCATGTGATTTTCAGCTGATGTTTACATCAGTTGCTCATATGTGCATTGTATACTCAAAAGAAAATAGCACTATTTTCTTATAAAAAATTCACTGAGGCCATGTTCCAATTGGCACTTTTTGTTTACCAAATGGCCATGTGACCCATTTTAGTTTACTAAAATGATGACGTATTTTGTGGTTTATTATATAGTGTTTAGTATGTAATAAAACCTAGTAAATACCAATTTATCAAATCCAAAATCATGGCCATGTTAGTTTTAACCTATTTGGAGAACAAAAGTGCAGATACAACTTCATATTATATACATATTTTTTTTTATGAATTCACATAATTGAATACATATATCTGTAAGCATATAACTGTATGCATGTATTTAACACTAATGGCAGATTATGGGATGCGATACATCCAAATGTAAACATACCCAGAAGATATTGTAAACACACATTTTGTCATGTGAATATTTATTTAATTATTTATTAGTTTATGATAAAAGTTGTGTCAAAATGTCTTGTCATAAAATGCAGAATTGCAGACTGCAACTTTGCTCAACAGATAGCACCATCACAGTAAACAAGTGACTATGAACACAGCTCCAATTGAACGATACTAAAATACTAATTATTAAATTACAAAATTGTCAATTAAAATATGGCCTTAATAGTCGAAACAGAGTATAATGTCTCTGTTTGCAAGTAGGGTACGGTTGGAAATATAATATTCCTATTATTTTTTCTATTTGTAACTGTTAAGAATGTAAATGCCAGATAACATATTGTAACAGCTCCATGCTTTCTTTTCATATTAAGAAACTATGGTTTCAAAGAGAAATACGATGCATAACATTACTGTACCATTGTTTTTTTGCTCCCGTCCCAAGTATTTTTACGGAAGAGAGGAGGGGAGTGGGGTAACTGCTGGAGGGAGAAAGGGTGAGGGGGAGAGGGAGGGAGAGAAAGAGTGTGCCTCTCTCTCTCTCCATCCAGCTGTCTACGAGAGAGTCCAGTCGCCACCGAGGAGGACACCTGTCCTCTGCACCTGTGGCTCCGGTTAATGGAAAAGGAGGGGAGGGGCCCTTGACGTGCCGCGGGCATCGTCATAACATGCTCTAGCCTCACCACAGCCCCTTACAAGGAGATACATAGCAGAATATGCCACAGAGCGCCTCGCCAGAGCCACAGAGGGGCAGCATTTGCCTCATGTCAATCCGTAACCCACTCCACGCAGAGGGCCTGCTTACCCCTCCAGCCTTGGCAGCGAAGGGGAAGTGAGAAGCTAGCTTCAGCCATTTCCGCCGTGACTCGTCATTTCTCTCTCCTCTCTGCCACACCGCTACTCCTGCACCCCCCACGCCGACACCTGTATTTCACCTATATAAGGAGCTCAAAGCTGATTCGCACAGCAGTGTTGCAGAACATCACTCAGCCCGAATGTGTTATGACTCCACCATTCCATTGCTAGACGAATCACTGCCCAACAGCACACACTCGCAATAAGCTTTCGCTTGCTTCAAGCCAGCTATAGACGTGTACGAACTAAACCACCAGCTGCCTCGCAGCTTACGAAGCCTGCTGTGCTTCACAGCTACCATGCTGGCCATGCCTCTAGCTGTAACGAGTCCAAGATACCACACGATTCGGGTTACCCTTGCCCCGCGAACCACGTCTACCCTGACTAGGCACTACACCTTGGTTGGCATCCTACATCAGCCCTTCAGGCCCTAGTCAGAATACAGACTGAGTTATGCATGTTTGTGGCCTTGACAATAAACAGGCATAAACCAAACTGGTTGAGTTATCACTCTCAGCAACTTTGTTTCAGCACCTTGCCTCCTTTTATTTCCTATTTCGTCCAACGAAACGCAAACACTCTTGCAGAAGCAGGCGCATGCTATCACCCGAATCCCATCCACGTCCATTAAGAGCCCCGACTCTTAGGAGCGACGGCCCATACGGCTGTTGCACCTTTCTGTGAGTGCTTGGGTCTGCCGACGTCTTCCTGCACAGCCAACCCACGCACAGGAGGGCCAACAGCCGTTCCCAACAGGAGGCTCCGACTCTACGTGATACGTTGACCTATAGTGATTTCCCACCTTGCATAACACGGGAGCGGACGCCCCTACCCTGCTGTTGCTACCTACAGTCAAGTACTAGGGTCTGCCAGCGACTTCCTGCCCACCAAGTTACTTGATGTAGGCCAGCAGTCAGGCCTGCCAAACTATCCCACCTGCCTACACCCTATTCCTTCAGGTTGTGCCCGCTTCTAAGGAACACCCTTTGTCTCCTCTCTTCTCTACTAACCCATATTCCTCGCCAAAAGGCTGAGCGAGATAAGCGGCCAAGCAGGGGCTAGCCCTGGTTAGAGGTCTGGTAGGGGAAGATCAGGGTGTTGACCGGGTGTACACCTGGAAGCACGAGGAAGCTGCATACCAAAGGGGAACAACAACCTGCACGAGTGGAAACTGCAGCATATATTATGACCTCCTGTAGCACACTCCATGAGCTATTTCTCCACGGTCTCGCACACCACCCAAGAGATCAGTCACAGTAACCAAGTCTACAGACTCTAAACAGATTGTTCGAAGATTTGACACCTAGTTATACTGCCACACGCACACAAACCAGACCAGCACCTCTACAGGCATAACAGGAAATTACTGAGCTGCCCAAAACAGTCCATCCTGCCCCCCAGTTCAAACCTCATCAAGAAGACAACTCAGGCTTCCCAGCCATTTACTGGAAAGGGTAGGGGAGGGGGGAAAGTCGCAGATGCCGGATAGCACCAGTAGTGCTTGTTTTAGGTGGGGTGTCATGCTAAAATGTAAAACAAATGAAAATTATTTTTATTCATTCCTGAGAAAGAAACTGAAACAATTACTTGCACAAGTTTACCAACTAATAAAAGGTGCTTTTCCAAGTAATATAGCACATAAATAAACACATTAACACAAAGTTTTTGGGTTTTATTACTTAAAAATTAAATGCACCAGTTTATTTTCAAAATAACATTTTTGCACTTGCAAAGTGTTCATAATTTTAATGTGTGCATACATCACATAACCTCTAGGATATTTATTTAAATTCACGAATCCACATCATATGGCACCAAGTTGCCCGGACCTCTGATTAAATGATGTTCCTCTGGTTCACCGCCACAAGCACTTCATTTTCCATGGTCCGCTACAGTTCTGTCCAAATTCTGAGTTATTTTGTACACATAACAGTAGTATACAACATCTACAAACACTTTTTAATTTTATTTGAATTGGAGAAATATGCACTTAAATATCTATAATTGTTTATCTATTCTTAAAATCTTAAGATGTGAAACAATTTTTAAATATGAAAATCACACATTTTAGTAAGTAAAAGAAATGCAGTTTTAAGTAATTCATTTCCACTACATGTACTTATTTTTATAACTAGTGTGTTTACCGTTCAGGTTGTGTAGAACTGTGACTGTGACACCAATTCTTGGTCATGGTTTTTCAACATCAAGAATTGGCAGAACCAAGAACTGCTAACCAAAACTAACCCATCCCTATTTGAAAGTATTGCTAAAACCAAAAGTAATGTTTTGCCTCATGTTAAACTACTTCCAATAATGCAGAAAAGTTAAATGGACAAGTGATAATCTATTATAGCAATGGCTATGCTACATCCTTAAAAATATTAATATTTGTTCCTGTTACCAGTGCCTCAGGTAGAGGAAGGTTGTTCTGTGGCAGTCCTCCAATGTACATGATATTGCCCATGTTCATCTTTTTTGGGAACTTGGTCCTCGTTGTTTGTGGTGGGAGAGAGTCCACTTCAACCAGCATCTGCCGATCAGCCTTTCTCACGGCGATGTGATGCCACACTCCGTCGTTGAGGCTGGGTACTGCTGTGATGTGAAGCTTCCTCCGCCACTTCACCACCACCTGTAGCTGTTTGTCCTTGAGAGCGGCCATCACGTAGTGTCGCTGTTTGCCTCTGCTGCTCTACACCGTCAAACATACAACCCTTCAATGACACAACAGCTAATTGAAATTGTTCAACTGTCAACTGTGCATCATCTTAATATCATAGCACAATGGTTCCCTACATGCAAAAGTGCAAACACCTTTTACCACAAATATTTAAACAGAATTAGATAATGCAAAATTACCAAAAAAAGAATATTATCACTTATTACTTTGGCACCTATTATGTCCTGAACTTTAATTCAAAACATTAACTGGAACTACAATATTGCAAAAATATTTTTCTTTTATGTGATATAATCACTCAATTACATGATTTATGGCATTACATTTACAATGCATCACTAGAAAGCACCACCTTTGTACCTGATACCTTGTTTTCCTAACTAAACACTTCAGAAAGAAGGTGTGAGGAAACCTTATGCTCCACCCAGCACTATGAGAATATTATAAGTTAGCAGAAGACATCTGTGGTCACATTCAAGTCAGGCACTTGACACTTGCGTGCCTTAAGAAACCTGGACAACTTACGCTCAGGGATATCAGGAGGACATCACACTGCTGTAACCTACCATCAGTGCTGCCNTCAGGGATATCAGGAGGACATCACACTGTGCATTCTGTAAGGATAAGCGGAGCCAGAAATAAACTCCAAAACACATGTTGGTAACTCCTCATTACCCGAAGGATAACACGCTAACTGCAAAGAGAAGTGAGCCAGAGACACACAGTAAGGTGCATCCAGACACATGTGAGCTTGTACACATGCCAGCTAATGCACAAGCCCCTGGTGGAGTGGACATGATCACAAGCCGCAACTGCACAAGTACACATTCATGCCTGTGCAAAATGCCTAATCACAACACTGAATATCATATTAAAAGAAAAGCTCATAAGTCCCATGGGCATTGTGAGCCAGTGTGGATTACTTTAGATGGAATACGAATCTTGCAACTTCCAAGAGTCTCAAATACTTACTGGCACTGGCCACAAACAAGGCCACTGAATTGCTGAAGCAGATTAAAGTCCCACAGAAGACAGTGCAGAATCAGAAACACCACACGCTGCCATAGCACCAGATTCATTACATCTATTGATTGTGTGAGGATGACCAGATGCTAGACCGTTAGGCAAGAACTATGTGGTTAGACACAAGGTAAAAGTGAAGGAACAGAATTATTCATTAGAAAATGTGCAACTGGACTCTAGTACATCCACTCAAAACCACTGACTAGAGCCACTATTACACTGGCTGTAAAACTGAAATGACTAGAAATGTTATATTTCTTGAGAATCCTGAAAAACAGTAATATGGAAAACTTATTGAATGAGCATTAAAACGAGCACAAGATGAGGCAAGCCATCAGTAAGTACAGTCACTGACACTGCAGTGGTCAGCACTCCACCAACCTAAGACTTCTGTTTAGGAATCCAAGCCACCAAACCATTGAGGGTGCCTACATGAAAGTTCAGACCATTACTGCTAGGCTGATGGTACTGCCTAGGAAAATATCACTTGCACTGTGAGTACCTCAAGTTGAAAAACAGTTCTGAACTGGACACCGACCCCCCCTCCCATTCAAGTGATAGGAGTTACACCAGCCATCAGTGGTAGAAACTATCCCCAAATGTGGTGCTAAACAGTAAAGTAGGAGATGGCTCATGTTAGGTCCAGCAAAAGCCTGACTAGCCTAACCTAACAGGAAGGACAAGCAGATATCTACTGCCGTCATGAAGGATCAACTAAACCCTGAGCCAAGATGACACCAGCTTGCAATGTGGTACAGATCAATATATGTAAGGTGTTAGTATTGACAAATAAAGCAGCCACCAGTAACTACCATATTACTCCCGCACAGCCCACGTCTGTAAGAATTATAGCAAATTCTGATTTTACGTAGCCTACAACACATATCATGTACAACATACCACTCACTGTGGTATCTGGACCAGTCCCCAGCAGATAAGGTGCAGAGGAACATTCACAGGTTCTAATACATTAGACCTGAGATTACTTTCACCCAAAAAGTTGTGTTACCCAAGTTGGTGGGCCGTGTCATCATGTGATGTCATTTTCCACCCCAATTACCTTTTACTGCCAACAATCAGTGGTTGCATAGATTAGTTAAGAGGTGGAAGAAACTAACAAAAGTAAGTAACTGAGAAAAAAGATGAAGATGCTAATATGGAACAACTACCTAATTTTAATGAAGGAAAAAGAGTGTAGTTGGGTTGAACAAAGGACTGTTGTGACCAAAATGATCCACATTGAGTCAACACAGCTAGATGTGATTGCACATGCCAACTAACTACATGACAGGCCAGAAGAGATCAGATGAACACACCCTTGTGGTTTACGCACCAGAGAGGCAAACATTCCCCTTGATACTAGGATGGTTATATTTGACTTTGAGGTGCACTAGCATATGCTGGTGCCTATATTATTGACAAGCTGAAGAACTAGCGACAGAATGTCTTGAAAGCTATTGCGAGATGTTTTGCTGCATTCTCTAATAGGCATCTTCAGGATGTTTCATTACTGAACTGAACATTCATAGCCCGCTGAGCTGGGACTTGCAGGAAAAACTGGGATGAAGATGTAGGAGCAAGCATGGTGTGTCCCCCCTTTCCCCCTCTTACTGGCTGTATACTAGGATTTCTGTGTTTGGTGTAGATGCAACCACACAATTAAAAAAATGATGGTAGTATCGTATGTATGACTTTCAGCTCCCGCATGCCCTGGGATGTAAGGTAATGTGCATTCAGCTCCTAGTATTCCATTAGCTACTAGGGANGACTTTCAGCTCCCGCATGCCCTGGGATGTAAGGTAATGTGCATTCAGCTCCTAGTATTCCATTAGCTACTAGGGACCAGGGATATTGTTGTTGTACTTCTTAGAATTTGGATCACAAATCTAAACTGTTGCAGCTCATAACTGATGTTGTGAAGTGATCCATTTATGGTTAGCAACATCATCAGACTGCCTTACTGTGGTATAAAAAATATAGGGCCATCCATGCATCATAATGATCTTGCCACTCACATGAGCCTGTCTCAGACGACAGATGTAGTATCTGTCATAAGTGGAGGTACTGATCACTGCNTGATCTTGCCACTCACATGAGCCTGTCTCAGACGACAGATGTAGTATCTGTCATAAGTGGAGGTACTGATCACTGCTTGCTGACTGACCACACAGTACCTCTGCCTCATACACTAACCTTAGAGAGAACATTTATTATGCATATCCTGAGACAACAGCACTCAAGATGAAACTTTTGTGGACATAGGACACAAGGAGCCTGCCTCTCCCNATTATGCATATCCTGAGACAACAGCACTCAAGATGAAACTTTTGTGGACATAGGACACAAGGAGCCTGCCTCTCCCTTGCCAAGAGCCAGTCCTACATTACTTCTGCCAAGTTAAAAGAGGCTGAAGATCCAGGTCGATGCGAAGCCTCAATCAACATTGCCCATTGCAATACAAACTGAGATGAAATTCAATCATATCCTTCCCACATCTCTAGCATTTCAATTAGATTTTACTGTCTATTGTACTGTAATGTTATGTGAGTTAAATATTTTGGTGTGATTTATATTGCAGTAACTATGCAAATTTAAATGTGATGTAATATATTGTATGTATGTTGTATGGTAGCACTATGCTATGAGTATAGGCCTATAAAACATTCACTATAGCAACAATTTTTGAATGTACCACAGTGTTTTATATTAAATGCACTGTTAATATACTAGTTAAAAAANATTCACTATAGCAACAATTTTTGAATGTACCACAGTGTTTTATATTAAATGCACTGTTAATATACTAGTTAAAAAAAAATTTTTGTGTACTCACTTTAGTATACCTCCTCCTTAGAAATGAAAAACCTGTTTTTTCATTTTTTGCCTGTAAACANTCACTTTAGTATACCTCCTCCTTAGAAATGAAAAACCTGTTTTTTCATTTTTTGCCTGTAAACATTTTGCATAGAGAGTCAAAATAATGTAAATAATTTTTCTTCCCACATGAACACAAAAAGATGGAATAGTAATAAGTGACATTCCTTNAGAGTCAAAATAATGTAAATAATTTTTCTTCCCACATGAACACAAAAAGATGGAATAGTAATAAGTGACATTCCTTTCTTCCCTTCAATACTGTATGCTGTCTTTACTCCTCCTCTTGAACTTGGTTTGCTATTGTCCTCTTCCCAAGGATAGTTCTATTCATGGAAACAAAGAGAGGTGTAGGAGATGGACGTATGGCAATGAAAAGAGAATTTAAATTTTATGCTCTGCAGTTGGTTCATCATTTGCAGGGTAGCATTCAACATTCTTTGTGTTTCAAACGATGACAAAGGCAGCTGCTGTTCTCTGAAATAAAAGTGCTTGTCATTACACAGATCAGATTTAGAACCCATATCATTACAATGGTTCAGGCAAATGTAATGCATGTTTCAGTCTATGTTGCAGATTTACTGATGGAGTGCGACAAAAAACATTGTTCTTCATTGTTAGTGATTATCAATTATTCTAATTTCAATCATCTTTACATGAACAATGGTCACGTGTGGGAAATACCACTGTCAGATGTGCAACAATGTATTTCAAGGTCAATTTGTCAGCTTCTGTACATGTAAGGACATTCAGGAAATACGAACACAAAGTGCTCAGGAAGTAAGTATATAACAGTGCATGAAATTATTCTACACAGTACATGATTTTCTGTTGTAATGATTATTTTCTATAGTGATAATTTATCTTGCCATCATAAGTTATCATTATAGCAAGGTTCCACTGTATATTGATNATGATTATTTTCTATAGTGATAATTTATCTTGCCATCATAAGTTATCATTATAGCAAGGTTCCACTGTATATTGATCATTACATGTGCTGCATGTTGACATTTTGTTTATGTAATATTAGTAATGCTGGTGACGTCCTTTCCCAACAGTAATTGTGTTTCACTATAAAGGAGGTAGAAGGACACAGGGATTGCCATTTACACTGTGCGTTGCCTCCGGACTTCACAAGTATACCAAACTGGACTGGACTTGCACGTTGTATGTACCACTCCCTGTCAAGCACATTGCTCTTGCACAACAGCAGTGAAGTGGGAACAGATGACCATGCCTCTCAACTCAAGCTCACCCTCGGCCTAGCTCGCCCCCAACCAACAAGAGGAGAATAAATAAGGCCCATCTGATACAGCTCGTACCAAGAAAACAGTTAGTTGTATGCCTTTATCTCATAAAACAAACTGAAAAAGAAACTGCCTTAAAACAATTCACCAGCCAACTGCAACCAGCCCCCACCCTTTTCCATCCTCTTTTGCATAACAGGGGGCACCCAAAAGGGATGAAATGGGACAGGAGGTGATTGAGCTCCGGTTATATTGACAGCACTGTCAAGACACAATACCCAGAAGCCAACACCAGGCCACATTGAAGGACAATTGTGTTGCACTTACCCAGGGAAAGTGCTAAGCCCACTCCTACGGGCACAGAGCAGGAAGTTGTGTAATATTTGTTGCAAACCTCCTCAACCACCCACTTGCCTACCTCTATCGCCTTTTCCTCTTTTCACCTCTCATTCCTCATTTCCTTTTACACCTACCTTATGCCATCCTGTAAATGAGGAAGAGAGAAGACGAACACAGTCAGGGCAGCCCATCATGGCACCTGAGTGAAACTGTCGGATAGTGTTCTATAATCTGCACCACAAAAATAAGTAGACACACCACCCAAAGACCAGACAGAATAACCTAGGGGTAATAGACATAAATGTGTATGATGTGTATCTGTGTGTCTATGTACATGTGTGTACACACACATATATCTACCTGAAATGCATTGTTTGTGTACAGCCAGCTTGCAATTGATTGAGCGCATCTGTAAGATATTCCTACTTATAACAACACACAATTTTTTACACACGAAGTAACTGGAGTACTAACCATGTCTGCAACAAATTATGATTTAATGCCTGAACATCTTATTAAAATTGTAATGTTTAAGTTAGTAGCCACAGAAATCAATTTATTTTACTTGTTCTGTGGCAATATCTCAGTCTTCCTTTTGCTTGGGCACCATTCCTTATAGTTTGCTATCTCTCCTCTTCTAGCTGATTACACAATCCAAACTTTTCTCCATTTGCCTTTCTTTGCATGAATGCAGTTTTGTCTGACAGCTGGACAGCAGCCAATCACTCTTATCCCATCCTTTCATGGCTTTGATGTTCTTTTGACTCCTCTACACAACAGGTTTGCAAACCAAAAATGAAAACAATTACACCCATGGAAAGAGTGAACTATCATTACAGAGAGTGAGAAAATATAAATTTAAATTTGTTAAACTAGTAGACTATTTAATACAGAACATGACAGTTCATTATAAAAAAACAGAGAGAGAGTGTGTGAGTGTGTGTGTGTGTGTGTGCGTGAATGTGTGTGAATATGTGTGTGTGTATATACATATATATCTAATAATTTGAACTTTTACATGATTGACATGTGGAGTTTAGTAATAAGGTTAGCGAAATTAAAATGTAAACTTTTCTGTGTGGTAGAACTGGTAGAAGTGTACGCATTAGGCTGAAATCAGGAGTTAAACTAAGCAGGACTTTCATAATTCCTCATCTGTCTGTGAACCAGTTACACTGTATGCCATCCCCAATTAATTTATAAGCTCGTGTTGTTATTGTATATTGTACTTGCTGCTTGCAACCTGTGAATATTGTGCTGTATGCTTGAGATTATGCAGCACTAACCATTCATAAACGAGAGATGCAGNCTCGTGTTGTTATTGTATATTGTACTTGCTGCTTGCAACCTGTGAATATTGTGCTGTATGCTTGAGATTATGCAGCATTAACCATTCATAAACGAGAGATGCAGTTTCCAGAAAGGTAGACTATACCAGTGACAAATACCAGTCTTAAGTACCCTTCATGTGCAGCACGTTCTTGATTGTAGATACAATCACTGAATGGGTTACACAAAAATGACTGAAGGAAATTAAATAAATAAAACCGGATGATTAACTTACGGGAATAATGAATAAAAGTCCATTAGGGTAAAATGTCCTAAAATCCATTTCAAAAATAAAATCTTCATGAACAGCAGTCCTGCGTCGTATCTGCACGTGACTATTTACAGAGTCTCCAAACTTGACAGCACCTGGCTCCAATGAATAACTCGGCACATCTTGACATCTCTTCTGCTCCATTTCCAGCTCTTGTTGTGTGGGGTTTGCTGAGCGGCTCACCATCTGAGTTGGCAGTTCTCCTTGACGGCCAATAGCAACGTGCCTGAATGACACTGGCTTGTTGAACTGAATAACTCTGAAAATTGTCACAAAAACCAGTAGCACACATTCTGTTATCACTGAAAATAATAACAATATTTTAATTAAAACACAACAATGTTTTAATTAAAACAATAAACTTTATTAAAAACAATTATTTTTATAGCCAGTGCAGTAAAAAATTAATGTCAAATACATGCTTGTCAGAACTGAGATATGTTAAGGCTATTGTTTCAAATATACATAGTTACTAAATAATGCACATGATCTTGGGTACAATATCATATTAAACTAGCAATGGGGGTAGATAAAATTTGTCCAGGAAAGTAAAACAGGATGCAGTCACACCATCTCAATCACTTCACAAACAGATTGTCTTTGTAATTTGTATTTACATTACTGTATTCCACTCCAACACTTAAAGTACCTCAACAACCACAACATTTATTCTTTAAAATGTTACATTATATTCTAATTTTTCCTAAATATCTTATATATTGTTTGAAAATCATACCTAAACTTTTGTTCCTGATAAATTCTATGGTATCTCATTTTCATAGTTGAATAATTTGCAGTTGTATATAACAAAAGTACTGTTCACTTTTCTCTCAGTGAAGTTATTTGCCCCTTCATATAATTCCATAGGATGACCTCAAAAATAAAACTAACCATCATTGGTTTATTGTAAAAATGTATTTCCCAATTGTAAGAAAATGTATATTTTTTCAAGATTTTTACCTTGACACTGAAGTTGATGTTATCTACATAGTTCTTTCTATACTAAAAATTATTTAAACAAGAAACTTGCAGTGAAATAATGTTTTAGAAGAAATATCCTTTAAAAACTGTTTTCACAAGCTAACTTACAGTAAAAATCA
Organism: Clitarchus hookeri; assembly: GCA_002778355.1. Classification (NCBI taxonomy): domain Eukaryota; kingdom Metazoa; phylum Arthropoda; class Insecta; order Phasmatodea; family Phasmatidae; genus Clitarchus; species Clitarchus hookeri. Next base: position 19,096 of record NQII01000225.1, on the reverse strand, counting down.
TAAATCTATTGAAAGAAAGCACTATCCCCTGCTTGAGTTTATGCTGCACGAGCTGTGGGTGCATGCCTGGGTAGACTGTAAGCATAATCCAGAGCTAAGCTAGTCACTATATCAGCAGACAACAAGGCGACGCAAGTCCTGCATGAGTTAAGCAGAGGCACAACCCAGTGACAGTGCTCTTACTAGTGTCAATGTGTTCCCTTGCTTTCTGCTCTGATACACATTCACTATTGTACCTCTTTGATGGTCCCAACATAGGCTTATTGTACCTCTTTTACGGTCACAAAATAGGCTTACTTAAGTGCATATACGAGGCTGCTAATTGCGATTTATTCTTGCATTACTTCTGAAGCAACGTCTGCCACACCAGTGTGCAATGAAAGTATTATTCGCTCCCTGTTAGGCAAATCTTGTGTTTTGAGTAGGGATGGGAAGCTCGAGTAGAAATCCCAAGATTTATCGAGACTGGCGTAGTACCCATGTGTCTTGAGAGATCTCGAGAGGTTTCGAGAGCAGTGTGTGGCGTGTACGGCGTATCAAAGCGGAGTGTACGTTCATGCCGGGCAGTCAACCATTGTCCTNTTCGAGAGCAGTGTGTGGCGTGTACGGCGTATCAAAGCGGAGTGTACGTTCATGCCGGGCAGTCAACCATTGTCCTCTGCGACACCATACATGCTGTCAGTGAATGACTAATCCGCTCATCCCTAGGGGGATTGTATTATTGATAGCACATAATCTGTGGAGGATACGCGTTCTGCCCGGTGAGAATAGTTATGAGTAAGGGTACCGTATGCCCATTTTTACTGGCGGCGGTAACAATCACACAGTAACGTGAACATCCCATTTGAATGCTATCTTATTGTTATATTTCCGACCTCCCATGGCACAGTTGATTGGTGCACCACCAGTCTGTGGTGCAGGAGTTTCTGGGTTCGAATCCTAGGTAAGACATGGGTGTTAGTTTAAGTTAGGCCATAAGTTAGTTTGTAAGCCGTCACCTGATAAGCCTTCAGGCATAACACCAGGGGATGTTAATATGCACTTTCCAATACAATACATATTATGTTGGTGTACAACATAATTTCAGACGACGAAACACAGTATTCGCGTTACTGTTGGGCACTACGGCACATGACTGAGAACACACTAAATTGGCCTAATATCGTATGTGATAAATTTCAGGTGATGTCGGGACGTGGGAGTACTTGAAAGAAGTGCCACACAGGAAAATCCGCTGTGCTGTACGTATGAAAGAATTAAAATACGACTGTCATTTGTATGTTTGTTATGTTGCAGTCCACGACTTTAATTGATATCTACACTCTGTAGCGCTGTGTTGTGCTACCACAAAATACACACAAGTCATGATGCAGACTAAATATGGAAAGTGTTATGAATTCCAATTCCAAAAATCTGCCATATGTTCACATAAAATTTGCTAAATTCCTGCCAAATGTGAAAAAATTGCCAAAAAATCAAACAAAATTGATAAAAAATAGTGATTTAAAGTATAAATGTGTTACAAACTGTTAAATTTAAAACAATAAAGTAGTTTTATCTTAATAATACTGCATTTTCTATTTTTTTTTTACTTTGTTTTGGTGACAAATTTAACACAGTTTTTGAATCTTGACACACAAAAATCCAATTTATGAAACCNTTTTTTTACTTTGTTTTGGTGACAAATTTAACACAGTTTTTGAATCTTGACACACAAAAATCCAATTTATGAAACCATATTATACTCATGTAAAAATTCCGCTTCCCGCTACAATAAATATTTCTCAACTAAATGTGTTTAAATTCCTCCAAATTTAGCGGAAAGTCTGCTAAACTAACAACATACTCTAGTATCATGCAGATTGCAGCGTTCTACCAAGCTTCGGATGCTGCTATGCTGATCGTTCTTAGGACATCACACAGATAGCAGTACAGAGGAATCAGTCTCAAGAAAGTCCCGAGNATGCTGCTATGCTGATCGTTCTTAGGACATCACACAGATAGCAGTACAGAGGAATCAGTCTCAAGAAAGTCCCGAGATGCTCGAGACCCGTGATGTCATTCTCGAGCGAGACAATTGCTAATCGCTAGTTTTACAGACCAGTTAGGGTAATCAAAGCCATTTCTACAATAAAAAGGCAGTGTGCAGTAGAATGTTGCCTCTGGGGCCCCTCCAAGTGGCTCTCAGCATGTTTACCAAAGGACATAATTTGGTGGTTACAATTGGCGAATCTTTGATCCATGACATGATAGTGAAAGGACGTAATTATATTTGCACACTTCTAGGTTATCTCTTATTCTTAAGAGGTCCCTGGGAGGTGCAATTCCAACAAGAGCTGTATGCTTGGAACTGTAATGAAGATAGGCACATAATGGCTACACATTTTATGCCAAAAATTTCCTTGAAAATTTGAGGTATTACTATTCTCCATTTCATATAACTTCAGTAAATTTTTACAGATTTTGTGACCAATAGTGGTTGTGGGATGAATGTTATTATGTTGGCGATCTTTGTGATATTTATGGAAGAAAATAGTACTCTGCATTAAATATTATAATGTAGAAATTTAATGATAATTAAAACATTTATTTATGGTATAAATTATGCTCTTAAAATAATGTACAATTTTTTTAGTTATAGAGCAAGGGCTTTAAAAACAATTAGAAAAATTATGGTAGAGAATGCAAACATTACAGTTATGTAAAACGTCTCCACCGACTGGTGAATACTGTTGGCTTTTAGCTCTCTTCCATCATAATTTATCTATATGCAAGAATTTCTCGCTTGTGGTGTCGGAATGTTATACATGCAGTTAATTATTTTTGTATTTGCGTATTTTATTAAATGTAGTTCATCGTAAGTGCCGTCATAGGTGCCTTCTTAGAACAGTATTCTCAGTGACATGAAATATTGACACGTGTCTGCCACTTTGTAAACGGGTTTGTTGTGTCCTTTGGTCCGCCATTTTCCTTGACCATGAAGCGCGAGCGACAATTTACGTTGTGATGCTTACATTTGTTGATTTCAAACAGCTGAAGTGTTTTGTTAACTGAGTAAGTCAGGAAATAAATAATTTTGTATCAGTGGCCGACAAAAGCGATTTTAGTGAAGTAATCATCCGAGGCTTGCCAAGTGTTTTAAAATTACGAAATGAACAGTAAGTTTGCGTGTTTTTTAAATAATGTTTTTTGAAATAATTGTTACAATATTTGAAATGTTTTGAGTCTTTAAAAAAAAAAACTTTATAATCCTAATTTATTTTATTGAAAATGTAATAATTTTTACGTCAGTATTAACAGCGACGTATTTATCTCGTTTTGTTCTTGCTTGACATTTTCAAATGTACGTGGCATAAATAAGCACCCTTTTTACTGTATTGTATTATATATAAAATATAACAATTATTATGTGCTAGTTTAACTTCACTAAAAATTTCAGTATTTCTCGCATTGGTATAAACCACAACTTGTTTATCGCATTTATTTCTCTAGATGAAGTTACAACTTTCAAGTTATAGTAATTTGAATGTAATTTCCATATGAGCAACATTTTCCACTGCATCATCAAAACAACGTAAGTTCAAATTGCCACACACTCATAAGAAGAACCGCGAAAAAAATCCCGTCTCACAAAAGACGATAAACTAGTTCCCCACCTGACCAAAAAAAAACATGACCATAACTACTATATTACATGGTCATAACAAAAATCAAACAGGTGGGAATGGCAACCAGCTATAGTAGCCTAAGTACTGGACTGAAGTTGTCATTTCAAAGTGTGACATTGGATTCGTAGAGTTTGTTTACAAAGATCGTTTTCTTCACAGACAGAACAGCTGTGGTGGAGGGATACATTGTGACAGCACTTCTTTTCNTTTGTTTACAAAGATCGTTTTCTTCACAGACAGAACAGCTGTGGTGGAGGGATACATTGTGACAGCACTTCTTTTCGAGAACTGTCAAAATTTACTGAAATTATATGAAACAGTGAATATTATGCAAATTATTGTTTAGGTATTACGACAAAAAACATTACCAGCATCTGTTTTCAAAGTTATGTTGCTNTTTGTTTACAAAGATCGTTTTCTTCACAGACAGAACAGCTGTGGTGGAGGGATACATTGTGACAGCACTTCTTTTCAAGAACTGTCAAAATTTACTGAAGTTATATGAAACAGAGAATATTATGCAAATTATTGTTTAGGTATTACGACAAAAAACATTACCAGCATCTGTTTTCAAAGTTATGTTGCTGGTCGGCACTTTAATACTGTTGTCATCAAGACTCGTGATGGCTTGCAGCACGAGGGTGAGGAAGGCCTGCCGCAAGGGGGCTTAGGGGTTTAGGGAGACAATGGCCACGCCTCCACGCCATGCTATGTGCCTTACAAAACACATTGCCCCTCGCTCCTCGCAGTAGTGACGGACTGTGACAATGACGAGTAGCACGCGGCCCAAGAGGTATAAACAAGTTATACACAGCAAGGAAAGAGAAGTCATCAGGAGTGTTGTAGAAGCTTGTGATGAAGAGGCAAGGAATAAATATTTGTTGATTCCTATTAACAAAGCTACAGAGAGAGCTGCAAAGTACACGGGAGTAAGCAAGGGGTCTATCGAAAGAATTGGCAAACAAAGCAGAGAGAGACAGAGAGAGAGAGAGACCTGGCGAGCCTCAAATAACTCCAGGAAAGCGAAGGTAAGAAAACAATGCTTACACTGTTCACCGTATCTTCTATTAATGGTTCAGACTACCTGCAATTATTTTGTGCAATCGAGTCCTCAAAATGGGCGAACTCTAAGGCTAACTCTTGCTCACTCCTTGCTAGCTTCGTCACCTGTGCCCACAAGGCGCTCAACTTGCATGCCATCTCTCTGTCGGCGACTCACCTACACGTGATTTTGAGCAGTGAACCTATGTATTTTAAAGGCACACTAATAAGAAGAAAGTACGATATGTTTCCGAAGACAACTCTTAAGTNGTTGTCATCAAGACTCGTGATGGCTTGCAGCACGAGGGTGAGGAAGGCCTGCCGCAAGGGGGCTTAGGGGTTTAGGAAGACAATGGCCACGCCATGCTATGTGCCTTACAAAACACATTGCCCCTCGCTCCTCGCAGTAGTGACGGACTGTGACAATGACGAGTAGCACGCGGCCCAAGAGGTATAAACAAGTTATACACAGCAAGGAAAGAGAAGTCATCAGGAGTGTTGTAGAAGCTTGTGATGAAGAGGCAAGGAATAAATATTTGTTGATTCCTATTAACAAAGCTACAGAGAGAGCTGCAAAGTACACGGGAGTAAGCAAGGGGTCTATCGAAAGAATTGGCAAACAAAGCAGAGAGAGACAGAGAGAGAGAGAGACCTGGCGAGCCTCAAATAACTCCAGGAAAGCGAAGGTAAGAAAACAATGCTTACACTGTTCACCGTATCTTCTATTAATGGTTCCGACTACCTGCAATTATTTTGTGCAATCGAGTCCTCAAAATGGGCGAACTCTAAGGCTAACTCTTGCTCACTCCTTGCTAGCTTCGTCACCTGTGCCCACAAGGCGCTCAACTTGCATGCCATCTCTCTGTCGGCAGTGAACCTATGTATTTTAAAGGCACACTAATAAGAAGAAAGTACGATATGTTTCCGAAGACAACTCTTAAGTNGGCAGTGAACCTATGTATTTTAAAGGCACACTAATAAGAAGAAAGTACGATATGTTTCCGAAGACAACTCTTAAGTGTTTGTATACAAAAGTCTGTTGCTGAAATTGTTTCTGAGAGCACTCGTTTTAGCCATTTTTACGTCAAAAATAGTTCTTGGAGTTTCAATGAGAACTGTAAACATGGTGTTTGGATGTCCCTACAAAATATCCAGCTGTTAGGAATAATGTGTTTTGTACCAAACCCCTGTAATGCACTTCACGCGCCAGGCAGTCGGAGCCTTTGTTAAATCTGCTGTGTGATGAATTTATTAAAATTTTTAATTACTTTGACAGATGAAGATAAATACCTCACGTAACAGCATAAAAGTAAGTGTCATCCGTGACTTTTCAGTAATATTTGCAAGTAATATATTCAGTCAACCAAACCATTCAATAGATTTTTATTAAAAAATTTTAAATTTGGTGTATTCCTCATAATTATTTAACTGCAATTTGTAATGTACATGTTGAAGGTACTCGTTATTGTATATGAATATCAGAAGTCTCTTTTAGAATTTACTAAATATGGAAATTTTTATATTGATGTTAATTGCGCAATCGGCAGTCTAAAAGCTAAGCTATATATGTGAGTGTGTATGTGTGTGTGTGTCTATATATATATATNAATTGCGCAATCGGCAGTCTAAAAGCTAAGCTATATATGTGAGTGTGTATGTGTGTGTGTGTCTATATATATATATGTGTAAAATTTTTAACTGGAAAAATTATTTTGTGATACTTTTACACATACAGTTTGTGTTGCTATAAGCGCACANATGTGTAAAATTTTTAACTGGAAAAATTATTTTGTGATACTTTTACACATACAGTTTGTGTTGCTATAAGCGCACATCAAAACTTAATTTAAAACATATTTTTTTAAAGAAAAGACCTTTGATATTTTGTTTTATTTACCTATATAAAACAAAGAAATATGGTAAAAAAAATCCGAGTATTTCAAAGAGAATATGTTCACAGGAAAGTGAAATTCATTCATTCTTACATTTACCTATTGTTCAGAAGCTTTGGGACAAGCTTTACCGGTATACATTTATTTGTTTATATAGTCTATAGTAAACCTTAAACAAAGTGCCTAAAAAAAAGTTCATGTATAAATTTTTTTGCCATTTCAGGCCAAAAAAAAAACTACGAAAATTGTTATTGATAGCTTTGACAGGCGTGTGATAAGTGACACCATTAAAGAATTTTACGACGTCAAGAAAATCATACCAACTGTAGGCAAACTTATTCCAGTTCTGTGTGAAAATATTGGGTGGAATTGGAGTCAGTCATCTCTGCGAACACTGCTCAAAGATATGGGCTTTTTGTGGAAAAGACCACAAAAGAAGCGGAAGTTTCTTGTTGAAAGAGCTGACATCGTCGTGTGGTGTTCAAAGTATTTGACAACAATGAAACAGCTGAGAAGAGAAGGCAGGAACATATTTTACAGTGATGAAATGTGGAATGACACTAATTTGACATTTAAGAAGCGCTGGCAAAAGAAAGGTGACGTTGAAGGATTGGTAGAAAGTGGTAATGCAGCAAACAAACTTACTGTTGTGCATATCGGGTCGCAAGTAGGCTTTCTTCGGGGCAGGCAGTTAATTTAAAAGGCAAATTCGATGACAGGTGATTATCATGGGCAGATGAATGCTCTAAATTTTGAGAAGTGGATTTTGCAGCAAGTTTTACCAAATCTGCCACCAAATTCCGTGATAGTTATGGACACTGCACCATATCATTCGAAGCAAGTAGAAAGGCCACCATCAAAATATGACGAAGAAGAAATCGTGGCGTGGCTACAAAGAAAAGGGGTCTCTTGCGACGAAACAGTGAGAAAAGCTACTCTTATTGAATTGCTTGAAAACCATCGACCAAGAGAAAAAAATATTTGCTGTTGACAGGATATTCCAGCAACATGGCCATACTGTACTTAGATTGCCCCCTTATATGTGCGATTTCAATGCCATAGAACTAGTCTGGACTAAGATTAAACGCCACATCAGAGCTCACAATATGACTGGAGATTTATCACTGCAAGTCTTATAGAGGCTAACAATAGAAGCCATAGAAGCCGTAACAAAGGAAGACTGGGTGGGATATTCCAGGCACGTTGAAGGAATTGAAGAAGAGTACTGGAAGAACAACTGCCTCATGAAGTTAGCAGTAGATGAGTTCTTAATCAAACTGGATAGTGACAGTGACCACACAGATGATGAAAGCGAAAACAATTCACACCATGACAGCTGCAGTGAGCAAGAAATATTTGGTGAATATGATAGCGACAGCTCTTGCTTAGCTCAGCCATTGTAAATATTGAAACTATATTATATCGTGCTGATACATGTACTCTACAGTGTCATTAATATGTTTTGCTTAATCACTTTTTAATTAGCGAGGTAGGAATAGTTTTACTTTTCCTTAAGTTTCCTCAAAAACAGTGAATAAACATTGTTAACAAGACAATGTTTAGACATATTTGTAGTACGTATTATCAGTTTGTAAAATTGCTATCCACTTTTATTTGTACTTATACTAGTACATACATTATCTTTCTTTCATATTTACTTATACTTTTACATACAATCTTTTTTGTCGAAGCAACTGGAATCATGAATTTTACATGGTGTCATTTGAGCATTTAATAGTTTTAATTCTGAATGCTTCTAAATAAGTAGATTGAAGCTNTTTTTGTCGAAGCAACTGGAATCATGAATTTTACATGGTGTCATTTGAGCAATTAATAGTTTTAATTCTGAATGCTTCTAAATAAGTAGATTGAAGCCGAACATTTCAGTATCGTTTCTCTTATTTCGACTTTTTGTTCCCCACACCATGATCTTGGCATCACTGCTCATTCTTATAGTCACTATGAACCTTAACATTATATGCTCATGTCTTGTTCAGTGATAATTGGGTACAACTGAATACTTGTACCTCAGTATTTTTCATTAGTTATGCTTATTTGTCACATCATAATCTTGGGTCTTTATTGTTTAATGTTATCATCATGTTGTCCTATTATATACTATCAAACTGTATTCAGGTGTTATTTACTTTTAAAATTATAATACTTGTAAATTGGTGGTTGTTAACTGATTATGTCACTGCAGTTTTAAAATTTTGTGTTCTGAAGGTTTAATGATTTTTTTATTTTTATTCATAGTTCTTTGTCTATTCAATCCATGGTGAGTAATTTTAAAGTTTTCTAATACAACACTTGTAAATTAGTGTTGTTAACTTTTCATGTTATTAAATTAATTTCATTGGTTTGACTTCTGGAAATTGCTTCTTGAAAAAAGTATTAGTTCTCAAATGTTATCACAGCTTGTCGAGGGCCGCGGTTGAGGCAGTTCGCCCGCCACCACTGTGATACGGGTTCGGTTCCTAACTATGTCAACCGGGATTTTTGCATGTGGCAATCGTGGTTGGTGGGTTATGTCTGGGTCTCCCGTTTTCCCCACCTTGCATTCAGGTGCTGCTCCATGTCCATCTCATTTCACCCACACCACATAGGTTCTGAAAACCTCTCTTATGCTAAGACTCGTCCAAACCTATCAATTAATCATTGTGTCTCATAATACTTTATTGTCAGTTAGTTAACGTTACCAAATAGCTTGTACATATATTTAAGATAGAATTATAACTGTTTTTGTAATTGTGTATTGAAATGTATGCATATTTACTGTACTTAAGTGGTACAAAGTACAAACATTTATTTAACTGTGCCAGCAGAAAATAAAGTCAAAATAAACCAATTACATGCAGTAAGATTGCTTGAAACTCTTAACTCAGTTAAGTGTTGGAATCCTGAAGATTTTTTATTATATGTAGACTATTTTTAATTCCACTTTTCAGGAATATTCTACTGACTGGCGAACAAATACGTTAACTAACTTCGTAACAATATGTCTATCGATAGTATCATCAACCTCTGCAAACCATATTTTTGCACAATTGTCTCGCTTACTGGTTTTTAATTTTAAATGCATAGTTTTATATAAAATTATGCAATTACAGTGAAACTACTTAATTTATGTTAAATTGCTTTTTGCTGGTAGCACTTGATACTAAATAAAATATTTGGACAAACTGAGTAAAACTATGACTTATTAATTTTTAGTACCGACTATGATATTAAGGTTATCCCCATTCGCCTTTGTAATAATTTCGTGTTCATGCCAATGCATTTTTAAAGACGTGTAGCTGAAAAAATTAATACATCCACGCTTTGCCCGGGACATAAACCTAGAACATCTAGTACCGTACGCTGGCACGCAAGAAAGTATGCTACAAAACAAAAATGTCGGCAATAGACGTGTTGATGTACCTTTCAAACTCTTCTGTTTTAAGTGGTCAGTCGAATTTTTGCAGGATGCGTAGCATGTCATTCAACTGTGCCCCTTGTGGTCGAAGGGGTGGATGCGACAGGCCAAACCCTCGGCCTGCGAGGGGAGTGGGAGGTGAACTAGGACTAAGAGGACCAGCCCTCATAACGTTTGACGCTAACAGTATGTATTCCCCACAAATATCACAGACTTCCCTTAAATTATTTGCGCAAGCAAATGTCCAGTAATGGGGAGTGAACTGCCAATTAATAAATGCTGCATCCATTGTACTCTCTCCACGCGTTCGCCTGTTGCCCAGCACAGTGCTACCTTGCTCCCTTCCATTACGTCAGGTGAGTAAGAAGGAAGCACTTTGTTATCACTTTCAGCTATCCTCCGTCATGCTTGGCTGTTGCTCATTAATATCATGTGCAATATCGCTTCCTCCCATTACACGTCTGACAGGAGGGGAACTAGTTGCCTAGCAACTAGCACAGCATTTTCTTATTTCCCATTCATGCCTGGCAAGAGGGTAAGTTATTGCCTAGCAATAACTTGCATCCTNCTAGCACAGCATTTTCTTATTTCCCATTCATGCCTGGCAAGAGGGTAAGTTATTGCCTAGCAATAACTTGCATCCTCCCTCTATTGCCCATTAGGTACGAGGCAGGTAGCCACCATTCAGGGTCAAATTTTCAGCCTTTCTAAGGGGAGACAAAACCACTTTGGCCATCCTAAGCTACCTTCAAGCTACAACTGGTCTCAGATGAAAATGCTTCGACTCATCCCCCCTCCCCATACATTTGTTTGTGGAGGGGCATCACAAGTAGGGCACATTCCTCTGGCTTGATTGTAATACTAAAAATACAGCAACTTTCAGACAGTAAAACATATTTTACTTTCTTCTGCACTTAAAAATTATGGTGCAAATTATGTGATGACAAACATTATGCAATGAAATATGGCACATCTTCAATGCCAGAAAAACTAAGAAGATATGGCCAATGAATCTTTGCTCCAACATTCTTACAACCACCACTTCAGGAGAGAAGAAAGGTAGATAGTGCCCTGATGCAGTCTACACACTGATCTTGAATTATTTTACCAGACAGGACATATAATGCTTTTGGGTCAAGCAGATCCATACTTCTCTGTCTCCTGTGATCCAGTCTGTTATGCCCTATGTACATATGGCAAAGAAAGAAGGGTACAAAGGAAAATTAATTGAACCCATGTTCTATACAAGNCTGTTATGCCCTATGTACATATGGCAAAGAAAGAAGGGTACAAAGGAAAATTAATTGAACCCATGTTCTATACAAGACCCAGAACTTCTTGGTTGCTCACAGTCCAGTCCATTTATCCCACTAGATTTTCCCAGTAGCCTATCACGGCTGTGCACTGTTGCCTAGTTTGCAGTGTTTCAGTGGCCACAGCGAGCAGAGTAATACGTTTCTGAGACGCGCTCAGAAAATCATAAATGATTTCATTAAAATTCAGTCTTTTTTTTTTTTTTTTTTTTTNCTGTTATGCCCTATGTACATATGGCAAAGAAAGAAGGGTACAAAGGAAAATTAATTGAACCCATGTTCTATACAAGGCCCAGAACTTCTTGGTTGCTCACAGTCCAGTCCATTTATCCCACTAGATTTTCCCAGTAGCCTATCGCGGCTGTGCACTGTTGCCTAGTTTGCAGTGTTTCAGTGGCCACAGCGAGTAGAGTAATACGTTTCTGAGACGCGCTCAGAAAATCATGAATGATTTAATTAAAATTCAGTCTGTTTTTTTTTTTTTTTGCAAAAGGCTCAGTTTGCTGAACCAGCAGGTGAAAATCCCAAGTCTGTATCTTTATCCGTTCATGTTTTACATCGTAACAATGTGTGCATGGCATCTGGCAAGGACTCGCTACTATTTTTCCCCTGAGAGAAAACCATATTTCCAAGGTATATCTAAATGTTTCCAACTTGCTTTATAAGCAGACTATAATGAAATATTGACTTGTGCTTAGTCTACACAAAATAAATGTGTAACGCAACAACTGCTCACTATTCCTAGACACAGCATTGGTATATGCTCTAGCCTGTTGCCCCAGTAGCCAGTACTGCGACGGGCTTTGAAATGTCCTCACTGTTTTTCATTTGCTTGCATGTAAAGTTNAGCCAGTACTGCGACGGGCTTTGAAATGTCCTCACTGTTTTTCATTTGCTTGCATGTAAAGTTTTCATTAAAATTATGAAGCTAAGTAAACCTTTTGCTAGCACCAGTAGTTGCAAAATGAAAGTGGTTTGCAAACAAGGTCGACCTATAATCTTTACAGTGAATTTTTTTTTTTTACTAAAGCACGTGAAAAATAAATTTTGTGAAAGGATAAATTTTAAACAAATTAACAAGTTTTACAGCAAACACATGTGATGTCGATTAACTTACAGAGTGACAGATATGAAAAGAAGGAAAGTGCAGCATTGGATATATGTCAAAAGCAATATTTGTGTCACCTTAAAAAAATGTGAAAAAATGAGTTAAATATTTTGATAATTTTAACTTTGGTGAGCGGTGTTAGAATTTTACGATAAGACTGCAAGGGAGGGGGGAATTCCGACAAACAATTACGGCAACTATGCGTGAGAAAATAGGTTATATGGTTTCAACAAGTTCCACTGCAAGATTTTTGCAAAGTGTCTGTTTTTGTTATAATAAATTGAATGATNGGCAACTATGCGTGAGAAAATAGGTTATATGGTTTCAACAAGTTCCACTGCAAGATTTTTGCAAAGTGTCTGTTTTTATAATAAATTGAATGACGGGCAGAAGTTTATAATAGAAAGGAATGACATTGCAACTGTATGGGCAGGTAAGACGAGTTGTGTTGCCATTGCANTGGGCAGAAGTTTATAATAGAAAGGAATGACATTGCAACTGTATGGGCAGGTAAGACGAGTTGTGTTGCCATTGCAAGCTACAGTATAACGAGGAATTATTAATTTTTTATACCACACGCAGCAGAAAGTAAATGAAAATTATTACATCTTTATTTAATAGATATTGTGAATCTGTAAATTCAACTGCCAGAATGTTTTTACAATGAAAGCAAAAAATTTATCACTCTGTCTGCTTAAACAGTTTCCTATTAGAAATAAACTCCAAGTATATGGTGCACATGCTTTATTGATTTATATTTCTGCTATATTCAAATGTTCCTCTTTATGTAAGAATAGTAATTTATATTACAACAATTGAGATTTCATGATTAATGTATTATGTGGGACGGGCGTTTGGCAAATGGAATTATTTCTTTTGACAAGGGCAAGAGCCATCCAGTAACAACAACTTTCAAGCAATAGTTGNGCGTTTGGCAAATGGAATTATTTCTTTTGACAAGGGCAAGAGCCATCCAGTAACAACAACTTTCAAGCAATAGTTGTGAGCCAAAACAACTATCTCAGATTATTTAGTTGCTGAAAGTAATACAATTTTCTTTCATGAAATTAAAATTGGAATAAAAAATAAAAGTGTGATGGCTTGAACCACTCTCATTTTTTTGTTGTACTTTTCCATTCATCCCACATTCAAGAGTGCATCGACATGCATTGATTTATGGCTTTCATCTCCATGTGGCGGCAGTTACTCCTACTTTCCCTCCCTTCTATGTCTCACTTGTGCCTGCCCTCCCTCTCTCTTGACACTTTCTCCACCCTGCCTACCTTCCCCTTCATGCCTGTCCAGTGCTGGTTTGCCTGGCCGCTAGCCAGTTGCTTGCTGGGCTTTGTGCTCGTTCTCACCTCGTCTTTTGCGGCATATGTTTGTTCATCTCTGTGTAGTTATTTGTTGAGTGTGTGTCGGCAACCCATTGTGAGGCAGTCATAATGGGCCGCCTAAGGTTTCAGTGCTCAAGTTTTGTGCGTGTGTTTAAAATTCCGTTTCGGCACGTGCCATTACGAAATTAATTTTGGCTCATAATTATGTAAATATT
>NQII01000224.1:1065021-1078806 GCA_002778355.1 Clitarchus hookeri | reverse complement strand
TCGCAGAATTATATTCCCTGCTGTGACCGCATCCGACAGTCGTTAGAGGAATTGCGTGTCGAATTGAACGAATTTTATGATAAGAACTATCCATGTGAGTTGCTGTCCAAGGCTGTCGATCTGGCCATCCAGGGTCAGCCTGTTCATGGGANTATGATAAGAACTATCCATGTGAGTTGCTGTCCAAGGCTGTCGATCTGGCCATCCAGGGTCAGCCTGTTCATGGGATCCTTGACCGTTGGCTAAGGGGACGTCTTCCTGTGAAAGATGAAGTCAGGCCCCTCCCCCGGCCGAAGGACCCTCTCGTTGCGCGGTCCAGAAATGAAATGCGCAATTCGCAATATGCTTCAATCCAGAACTTGTGGAAGCACGACCGCGTGCGAGTGGCAGCTAGTGTTCTGGGGGAGGGGGGGGATGAGCAGAGTAGGGCTGTTCTTCCTGATGGAATCTCGGAATGGTGGTCTGCTCTTTTCTCCTCGGGGGAAGGTCTTCAAAATTGTCATATGCCTAGTCCATACGACGAAGACCCTTACAACCTCTCATCTCTTATCTCCGAGGAGGAGGTGCAACGGGGTGCCATCCGTGGGCAGTCTTCGCCTGGCCCGGACGGAATTTCTATGAAACAGTGGGCTTCCATCCCTGACAAACTTAAAACAGTTTTGTTTAATATCTTCTTACTCACAAATGACCTGCCATCCTGGCTTCTCAAAGCCAGGACTGTGCTGATCCCCAAGTCATCTGTTCCTGAGAATCCTGGAGACTTTCGGCCCATCACAATTACCTCTGTCATAAGTCGCCACTACAACAAAATCCAGAGTCGGAGATTGCAGGCAGCACTCCCCATATCACCAGAACAGCGTGCTTTTATTAAGCAACATGGCTTGGCAGAGAATCTGTCTCTGCTATCTGAAGTGCTGGCCGATGCATCCGAGATGTTCTGGCCGCTGTATATGGCCATCTTGGACGTGCGCAAGCCGTATGATACGGTGCAACACCTGCCCCTTGTCAACATGTCGCGCGCTAGAGGTCTTCCATATACAGTGGTCCGGTATATCTAGGGTCTATTTTCCCAGGCCACTACTACGTTGCAGTTGCCAGGTGAGGTTACCCCTGACATANTTCAGAGCCGGAGATTGCAGGCAGCACTCCCCATATCACCAGAACAGCGTGCTTTTATTAAGCAACATGGCTTGGCAGAGAATCTGTCTCTGCTATCTGAAGTGCTGGCCGATGCATCCGAGATGTTCTGGCCGCTGTATATGGCCATCTTGGACGTGCGCAAGCTATATGATACGGTGCAACACCTGCCCCTTGTCAACATGTCGCGCGCTAGAGGTCTTCCATATACAGTGGTCCGGTGTATCTAGGGTCTATTTTCCCAGGCCACTACTGCGTTGCAGTTGCCAGGCGAGGTTACCCCTGACATACAGGTTCATCAAAATGTTCGTCAGGGTGACCCCCTTTATCCATTCATCTTCAATCTCATAATGGATGAGGCACTGCGTGGCCTGGTGGGGGCTGTAGGGTATACTGTCGGGGACATCAGCAATTCACGGCTAGCTTTCGCGGATGACATGGTTCTGTTTGCCAACACCAGAGAAGGTCTTCAGATCAACCTGGACCAATTTGCGATATCCCTTGTTGTTTCTGCAATGGAATAAGAGAGAGTACTTTTATAGACACACAAGTACTCGATTAACGGAAAATTCCCTCTGTTGCACCAGATCAAATAAAATTTAACTCATACTTGCAGTTCCCTGTGATTTTTTGACATGGCGGAAAGGGAATGATTTTCTAATTGGAGGTCAAGGTTTGAAGGTCAAGGTCAAATTCATATTTCCACCCTTGCATATCACATTAGTGATCAAAGGTCAAGGTCAAGGTGTCAAATTCATATTTTCCTTGTGCATATCACGACAGTGATCAAAAGTCAAGGTCAAGGTCAAATAATTTCCTACTAGCATAAACTCATAATTTTGTTTTACTTTTATCGCGTCTTCATTTGGCCAGACAGACCAATAAAGATAGTATATTCCTATAGTTTTCCGAGGTGCTCTTTCGATTGAAATGGGTCTGGGGAGTGTGGTTTTAGCAGTTTAAGAGATATGTATGTTAATTAGGGTTATTCGGACAGTAAATTAAAATGCAGAATTATGGATGGAAAGAGTTTGTTAGAAATTCAATTCTGAACAGTTTGATATAAACATTGATATAGTTTCTAAAAAAAAAATTTCAGACGAAAATTTATTTTTTGAAGGGGTGCCTATTGGTTGATTTCTGGCATTTTTTGATTTATCATAAAACTTTTTTTACCAATTCGAATTCTTTACTTAATCATCTTTTAGAGAATTTAAAGGGGAATCTAATGTTATGTCGATCATTAATTTTGGATAAAAGGTGTGCGAAAAAATAAGGGAATTATGGTAATTGAAAATGCTAATTCCAGGAACTTATTATTTAATTTTCCTGTTCTGGTGTCTAAATTTGGCCAGACCGGTCAATAAAATTAGCATGTTCCTATAGTTTTCGGGGGTGCTCTTTCGATTGAAATTAGTCTGGTGAGTGTGGTGATAGCCGTTTCTAAGATAGAGCTAATTTTTTGGTTAATTTTTGGCTTTTTCAGATATTTCTTTCGAATTTCTATCTTCATTGAATCCGCATGCAAGTCATGTTATAGAGAATTTAAAGGGAAATCCATCGACTCGTCTATCATATAAATCGGATAAATATTTTGCGAGAAATGGAGGTTTAAAATTCACTGACGAGTGCCTTTTTAAACTCAATATTTAGTTTTTCTCTTATCGCGTCTTAATTTGGCAAGACAGACCAATAAAGATAGTATATTCCAATAGTTTTCGGAGGTGCTCTTTCGATTGAAATGGGTCTGGGGAGTGTGGTTTTATCGGTTTAAGAGTTAGGTATGTTATTTAGGGTTATTCGGACAGTATATTAAAATGCAGAATTTTGGACCGTAAGAGGTTATTAGAAATTCAATTCTGAACAGTTTGATATAAACATTTATGTCGTTTCTTACAAAAAAATTTACAGACAAATTTTTTTTTGAAGGGGTGCGCTTTCGTTGATTTCTGGCATTTTTTGATTTATCATAAAACTTTTTCACCAATTCGAATTCTATACTTAATCATCTTTTAGAGAATTTAAAGGGGAACAATGATATGTCGATCATTAATATTGGATAAAAGGTGTGCGAAAAAATGAGGGTTTTATGGTCACCGAAAATGCCAATTCCAGGAACTCATTATTTAATTTTCTTGTTCTGGTGTCAAAATTTGGCAAAACTGGTCAATAAGAATAGCATATTCCAATAGTTTTCGGGGGTGCTCTTTCGATTGAAATTAGTCTGGTCAGTGTGGTGTTGGCAGTTTCTGAGATAGAGCTATTTTTTTGGTAAATATTTGGTTTTTTCCTATATTTCTTTCGAACTTATATCTCTATCCAATCCGCATGCAAGTCATATTATAGAAAATTGTAATCGGAATCCAGCGACTTGTCTATTATATAAATCCGATAAATATTTTGCGAGAAATGGAGGTTTAAATTTCACTGACGAGTTCCTTTTTAAACCCAATATTTAGTTCTTCTCTTATCGCGTCTTAATTTGGCCAGACAGACCAATAAAGATAGTATATTCCTATAGTTTTCGGAGGTGCACTTCCGATTGAAATGGGTCTGGGGAGTGTGGTTTCATCGGATTAAGAGTTAGGTATGTTATTTAGGGTCATTCGGACAGTAAATGAAAATGCAGAATTTTGGACAGTAAGAGGTTATTAGAAATTCAATTCTGAACAGTTTGATATAAACATTTATGTAGTTTCTTAAAAAAAAAATTTCAGACGAAAATTTATTTTTTGAAGGGGTACACCTTGGTTTATTTCTGGCATTTTCTGATTTATCATAAAACTTTTTCACCAATTCGAATTCTTTACTTAATCATCTTTTAGAGAATTTAAAGGGCAATCCAATGGTATGTCGATCATTAATATTGGATAAAAGGTGTCCGAAAAAATGAGGAATTTATGGTCACTGAAAATGCCAATTCCAGGAACGCATTATTTAATTTTCCTCTTTTGGTGTCTAAGTTTGGCTAGACTGGTCCTAAAAGATAGCATATACCTATAGTTTTCAGGGGTGTTCTTTCGATTGAAATTAGTCTGGTGAGTGTAGTGTCAGCCGTTTCTGAGATAGAGCTAAAAACGTATTATCTATGTGGTAAACGTCATGAGCCATGACAATTGAGAAATTAACTCACTCAAATATGGCTCTCTACCCTATATTTAGCAAACAGCTTTTTCAGTAACACTTTAAATACTAGTTACCTCTAGTAACTTGTATATGACAATTACAATCCAAAAAGGATTACCCTCTTTATATATTAATTCTCAGAATTTTCTTTGTGTCATGATCCTACAAACTTTAAAGCAACTCGACCCACTTTGGTAATTAAAAATTATTAATGTTATTGCAACACAAAAACCTGTAACTTTTTTTTCACAAATTCTTTTATTACTTTAACATTTCCACGTTTATCGACCAGTCATTCACAACTTCTGGCTCGGGTGGTGAAGTAAACACACCCATAAACAATGCTCTACAGTGGTAAACACAAAGTACACAATATACAAAACATCGGTGAACATATATTCCTTGGGGACACACAAGTGTAGAAATCAGTAAACTCTACTCGTAAACAATGCTTTACCTCTGTAGAAAGTAAAATCACTGTTGATACACAGTGGTACTGATGAAGTGAAAACATCGGTAAACAAAGCTATGACAAATTGAGCTGTGGCACAACAAGACCGATGTCCTGCCTCTTTTGTTGCGAACTTTCGTGGTTTTCCACTGTGCATGTTTGAACACGGAATTACACTACACTTTTGACTTGTTAAGTTGGCTAAAGGCCACTCCACACTTCGCACTTGCGGTTTTTAAATTAATGAAATCAATCGGTCCCTTTTCACTCGGTAAACAAAATATTCTCTTCTGCACGGTCTCGCCTTTGTTGCTCTATGAGAGGGGTGTAGGCTGGTAAGTACTTTACCTGATGTTGACTGCCTTTCCGGCCCCTGGACACAGGCATGGCCGGAAGAAGTCCGGATTGGGAGGAGGGGGGAGGTTCCCCCTCCCATCTCTCGTTCAGTGGACACCTGCGGGCTGCTGTCTTCCCTCGCCGACTGGTTGGGTCTGCAGGGTACCACCTCGCCTCGCGGAAGTCGTCTGGGTTCGACTCCTTGCCGATGCAGTTCACTTTCTTCCTTCTTCCTTTTCTCAGGGGCCGTTTTCTTCTCGCGTCGTTGCCTCCCACGTCTATACCCGCGCACACTGGACGGCCTTTCTCGCGTTTCTCTTCGCCTTCTATTTCCGCGCGCGCTGGTTTCACTCTTCTGTCCGCTTAATTTCGTTTCGTCTCCTTCACATGAGTTTTCTCGTGCGCACAAAGCTTCCGCTGGGGCAGATGTCTTTTAAACTCCTGGTGCACTCGCTCGTGCTCGCTGTAGTTAATTTATTTCCTGGCATTGACTGCACGATCTTACTGGGTTTGTTTCGCGTCTTGCATTTACAACTTCCTCGCAGTCTCTGAACCATACAGTGCACTATTTTCCTGCCCTTTCTCTGCCGCTCTCTCCGAGTGGACTTATGGCGGCCGGAAATACTGGTATACTAGTTCGGAATGTGACCCTATTCCCCATCCAGGGAATTAGTACTTACTTTTTCCTACTTTATTCTTTCTCCGGCGCTCCATTTACTGTAATGTTTGGCGCGGTAGTTTACTTGTACGCCAGATCCCACGTCCTTTTCCACCATCCAGTGAAAATGGACCTCCTCTCTTCGCTCCTACTACTCTCGCCTGTTCCTGGCTACGTCCTTTTGTCATGCTCGTCATTTATTGCCCGCTTTCTGTGGGCTGTGGCCTGTGGTTTCGCTTATCTCCCTCGGTTGCCTGCTTCGGTAATTGGCCTCTTAAGGTAATATTGCTGGACGCTACAGGGTGTTTAGTCTGGCTAGCTCGTTATTGTTCACAGTCTGGTGACCTANGACTAGCTCATTATTGTTCACAGTCTGGTGACCTAGTAACCCACTGGGAGTTTCTATTTTTCCTGTCTGGTTTATTGCCTCGCTCCCTCCTCGGTTCTATACTGTCGGGACTAGGCGCCACACGGTTGAATTTTATTTTTATTTTTATTATTTTATGTCCCCCTCGAATTCGTAAATGTGCTAGCTCTCGGGGCGAGATCCCTTTTCTCCCGGGTACTTCAGTTTGTCCTTGCTTCCATATATACAGATTTAAGCGTGCCCTTACGTTGGGGCCAGAATTGATACCTGCCAATGCTGAAGTTTGGAAGTAGGTATTGAATCTGTTCTTCGGCATTATGCGCCCGAACTTTATGCTAGACCTCAGTGACAGGGCGTAGGAATACGTCGACACTATTGACTCTAGGTCCAATTTACTAATGAATTACACTTTATTTGCGAGTTCATATAATTGAGTTTTATTATTGCTTGAACAGGTTAACTGGTACATGAACTCACGAGACAATGCCCTACCTTTCTGTACTTAGACTACGTGATATTTGGTGTGGCGATTTTGCCCAGAGGGGAGGGGGGGAAAGATTATTCACACTTGGTGTAGAACTACTAAACGTCCTTCAGTCTCGCTGGATGACTCTACTTATTAGGCTTGAGGCGCTGTCTTCTCTCTGCTGGCGACTTGGAACTGCTACGGCCTTTGGTGGGGCGTCTCGGCACCTGGCCGCGAAGCTCCTACATCTTGGGAAGGATCATGACACAAAGAAAATTCTGAGAATGAATATATAAAGAGGGTAATCCTTTTTGGATTGTAATTTTCATATACAAGTTACTGGAGGTAACTAGTATTTAAAGTGTTACTGGAAAAAGCTGTTTGCTAAATATAGGGTAGAGAGCCATATTTGAGTGAGTTAATTTCTTAATTGTCATGGCTTATGGCATTGGCTGTAATTTTATAATACGTATTTTTGTTATACCATTGTGTGTACATTGCATAACCATTGTTCACCGCCAGGTTTGTTTGATAAGTGTTAGTGTGTAAAGGAAATAGTGAAGGATTTGTCTTTGATTATGGGGATGCTAAAGTCTAATACGAAAATTCTTTTTCGTGTGGCAATAACGTTAATAATTTTTAATTGCCAAAGTTTGGTTAAGTTGCTAAGTATTCATTTTCGTATACCTGTGCTGGAGGTATATAGTATGTAAAGTGTTTACTGACAAAGGCTGTTTGCTAAATATAGGGTGGAGAACCATATTTGAGTTAGTTAATTTCTCAATTGTCATGGCTCATGACGTTGACCGCATTGATAATACGTTTTTGTTGTATGAGTGGGCTGCTTGTGACGAATATATTTCGCGTAACGACGCCAAGGGCGAGAAGTATGGTTTCCCTTAGTCGTTTTTATATTATGTTACGTATTACTACAGTAAAAGTCCGCAGGTAGTAAATATCGCTTGAAAAACGAGTAAGAATTGGTAATTTTAATCTACGAGCTTATAAGACCGTGAGCAGCCTGGCGCCGGCCAATGACGGAGCTCCCGCCGCACCCAAGATGGCCGCACGGGNTATAAGACCGTGAGCAGCCTGGCGCCGGCCAATGACGGAGCTCCCGCCGCACCCAAGATGGCCGCACGGGCATGTGCGACGCGCTGTCGGCGAGAGACGTGGTGATTTCGAGTAGTTGTGTCGGAAAAATGAAATGTTTTATTTCGATGGCGAGAGATGGGTAGGACGAAAGGTTATGTTAGTTAAAAGGTCCGAGATAACTTGAATTATTTTTAAGAGACCGATTTATAGGTTAACCGGGGATTTTAAGGTTCTGAAATAAAATTTTTCGAAAAATTGCTACAAGGGGCAATAATTTGTACGGTCTTTTGGAATCCTTGGCTTAGAGCTTTAATAAGAAATTCATAAGGTATGTAGTGGCTTTAGGCGGTAAAGTGGCAGTGCCACGGTAATTAAAATACGGTTTAATTCGGGTGATTTCATTTCGTCCGAATTGGTGCTATGTTTAACAAGGGTTAGTGTGTAAGGTGAAATTCGAGAAGTTAAGCCTCCAGCCGAGATAGGAGTATGTGTGTTTTCACCGCCCGAGTCAGAGGGAGTAAAAGACCGCCGAGAAGGTTGTTTTGAGAGGCCTACCTTCCCTCATAAATAACGTGTGTTCACATCCCAGCCAGGGCCATGCGTGGCGTTGTTCATCCCGAGAAACGCGCAACTGTGTACCAGTTGTTTCCCGCTAGATTTGAGAGTGGCATTTATTGTGTACTGATGTTTCACTCCCGCAGTCTCATTGTTTAGCGATGGTCATTTAGGGTTTACCGATATTCACATATTGTTTACAAGTTGTTTACCGGCGCTTACTTGTCGTCCACCATTGGCAAGTTAGGTGTAAAACAGGGAGTAAATGTGTGTAATGAACAAGTGTAATTAATTGAAAGGATGTAAGAGGAGTATGCAATGTGACCAGGGTTTATTTTTGTTTGTACTTTTTGTCAATATGCAAAGTGTGAGACAATCCCCCCCCCCCCAGACAGAGATTAAGAGCAGGTAGAAGCTTGGACCCTAGGGTTTGCGGGCCTGCGATTTTCTTAAATTGTAAGAGGGTGCAACCCTCACAAACTAGTTTGTGAAAGTTGCCTCAGAGGCACTGCCAGTGCCGCGTGGCAGAGTAGCTGAGGGGGGGGGGCATCCCTCTCCGCCCCTAATGAGGTCAGAAGCAGAAGACCGGCGCAGCTGTCTTTACTACCGCCTGTAACGCGGAAGAAGCGCGGCGGGCAGAACCCCGTGTAGCCCAGAGGACAAGCATAAAAAAAATGCGAGCGTGCACTGACGCAGAGTGCGGTGGGGAGTTGACACATTCGGCGTCCCTATATTTTATTCGTCAGAACACACGCTCTGGCGAAGCCCGCAATAAGGATTTAGAGTTTGGCGGACGTGATGAAAGAATGGAGCCAGGACAGCCCGGCGGAACAACCTCTTGTGAAGGAAGGCGGATTCAGCTGCCCTCCCGCAACTGCCCGGGGACCCGGACCCCACACCAGTCGCGGTGCCTGTCCCAGGCTAGCCACTGCCATAAACATTGAGAGCTTACCACAGGCCACAGCCCACAGAATGGCGGGCAATAAATGACGAGCATGACGAAAGGACGTAGCCAGGAACAGGCGAGAGTAGTAGGAGCGAAGAGAGGAGGTCCATTTTCACTGGATGGTGGAAAAGGACGTGGGATCTGGCGTCAAGTAAACTACCGCGCCAAACATTACAGTAAATGGAGCGCCAGAGAAAGAATAAAGTAGGAAAAAGTAAGTACTAATTCCCTGGATGGGGAATAGGGTCACATTCCGAACAAGTATACCAGTATTTCCGCCCGCCATAAGTCCACTCGGAGAGAGCGGCAGAGAAAGGGCAGGAAAATAGTGCACTGTATGGTTCAGAGACTGCGAGGAAGTTGTAAATGCAAGACGCGAAACAAACCCAGTAAGATCGCGCAGTCGGTGCCAGGAGATAAATTAACTACAGCGCGCACGAGCAAGTGCACCAGGAGTTTAAAAGACATCTGCCCCAGCGGAAGCTTTGCCCGCACGGGAAAACCCTTGTGAAGGAGACGAAGCGAGATTAAGCGGACAGAAGAGTGAAACCAGCGCGCGCGGAAATAGAAGGCGAAGAGAAACGCGAGAAAGGCCGTCCAGTGTGCGCGGGTATAGACGTGGGAGGCAACAACGCGAGAAGAAAACGGCCGCAGAGAAAAGGAAGAAGGAAGAAAGTGGACTGCATCGGCAAGGGGTCGAACCCAGACGACTTCCGCGAGGCGAGGTGGTACCCTGCAGACCCAACCAGTCAGCGAGGGAACACAGCAGCCAGCAGGTGTCCACTGAATGAGAGGTGGAAGGGGGAACCTCCACCCTCCCCAACATCCCAACTTCTTCCGGCCACGCCTGTGTCCAGGGGCCGGAAAGGCAGTCAACATCAGGTAAAGTACTTACCAGCCTACACCCCTCTCATAGAGCAACAAAGGCGAGACCGTGCAGAAGAGAATATTTTGTTTACCGAGTGAACAGAGACCGATTGATTTCATTAATTTAAAAACCGCAAGTGCGAAGTGTGGAGGGGCCTTCAGCCAACTTAACAAGTCAAAAGTGTAGTGTAATTCCGTGTTCAAACATGCACAGTGGAAAACCACGAAAGTCCGCAACAAAAGAGGCAGGACATCGATCTCGTTGTGCCACAGCTCAATTTGTCATAGCTTTGTTNAATTTAAAAACCGCAAGTGCGAAGTGTGGAGGGGCCTTCAGCCAACTTAACAAGTCAAAAGTGTAGTGTAATTCCGTGTTCAAACATGCACAGTGGAAAACCACGAAAGTCCACAACAAAAGAGGCAGGACATCGATCTCGTTGTGCCACAGCTCAATTTGTCATAGCTTTGTTTACCGATGTTTTCACTTCATCAGTACCACTGTGTATCAACAGTGATTTTACTTTCTACAGAGGTAAAGCATTGTTTACGAGTAGAGTTTACTGATTTCTACACTTGTGTGTCCCCAAGGAATATATGTTCACCGATGTTTTGTATATTGTGTACTTTGTGTTTACCACTGTAGAGCATTGTTTATGGGTGTGTTTACTTCACCACCCGAGCCAGAAGTTGTGAATGACTGGTCGATAAACGTGGAAATGTTAAAGTAATAAAAGAATTTGTGAAAAAAAAGTTACAGGTTTTTGTGTTGCAATAACATTAATAATTTTTAATTACCAAAGTNATACCAGTATTTCCGCCCGCCATAAGTCCACTCGGAGAGAGCGGCAGAGAAAGGGCAGGAAAATAGTGCACTGTATAGTACAGAGACTGCGAGGAAGTTGTAAATGCAAGACGCGAAACAAACCCAGTAAGATCGCGCAGTCGGTTCCAGGAGATAAATTAACTACAGCGCGCACGAGCGAGTACACCAGGAGTTTAAAAGACTTCTGCGCAAGCAGAAACTTTGCCCGCACGGGAAAACCCTTGTGAAGGAGATGAAGCGCGATTAAGTGGACGGAAGAGAGAAACCAGCGCGCGCGGAAATAGAAGGCGAAGAGAAACGCGTAAACGGCCGTCCAGCGTGCGCGGGGATAGACATGGGAGGCAACGACGCGAGAAGAAAACGGCCGCAGAGAAAAGGAAGAAGGAAGAAAGTGGACTGCATCGGGAAGGAGTCGAACCCAGACGACTTCCGCGAGGCGAGGTGTTACCCTGCAGACCCAACCAGTTGGCGAGGGAAGACAGCAGCCCGCAGGTGTCCACTGAATGAGAGATGGAAGGGGGAACCTCCCCCCTCCCCTAAATCCGGACTTCTTCCGGCCACGCCTGTGTCCAGGGGCCGGAAAGGCAGTCAACATCAGGTAAAGTACTTACCAGCCTACACCCCTCTCATCGAGCAACAAAGGCGAGACCGTGCAGCAAAGAATATTTTGTTTACCGAGTGAAAAGGGACCGATTGATTTCATAAATTTAAAAACCGCAAGTGCGAAGTGTGGAGGGGCCTTCAGCCAACTTAACAAGTCAAAAGTGTAGTGTAATTCCGTGTTCAAACATGCACAGTGGAAAACCACGAAAGTCCGCAACAAAAGAGGCAGGACATCGGTCTCGTTGTGCCACAGCTCAATTTGTCATAGCTTTGTTTACCGATGTTTTCACTTTATCAGTACCACTGTGTATCAACAGTGATTTTACTTTCTACAGAGGTAATGCATTGTTTACGAGTAGAGTTTACCGTTTTCTACACTTGTGTGTCCCCAAGGAATATATGTTCACCGATGTTTTGTATATTGTGTACTTTGTGTTTACCACTGTAGAGCATTGTTTATGGGTGTGTTTACTTCACCACCCGAGCCAGAAGTTGTGAATGACTGGTCGATAAACGTGGTAATGTTAAAGAAATACAAGAATTTGTGAAAAAAAAGTTACATGTTTTTGTGTTGCAATAACATTAATAATTTTTAATTACCAAAGTGGGTTGAGTTGCTATAAAGTTTGTAGGATCATNAAAAAAAGTTACAGATTTTTGTGTTGCAATAACATTAATAATTTTTAATTACCAAAGTGGGTTGAGTTGCTATAAATTTGTAGGATCATGACACAAAGAAAATTCTGAGAATGAATATATAAAGAGGGTAATCCTTTTTGGATTGTAATTTNGGGTTGAGTTGCTTTAAAGTTTGTAGGATCATGACACAAAGAAAATTCTGAGAATGAATATATAAAGAGGGTAATCATTTCTTNTGAATATATAAAGAGGGTAATCCTTTTTGGATTGTAATTTTCATATACAAGTTACTGGAGGTAACTAGTATTTAAAGTGTTACTGTAAAAAGCTGTTTGCTAAATATAGGGTAGAGAGCCATATTTGAGTGAGTTAATTTCTTAATTGTCATGGCTTATGACGTTGGCTGTAATTTTATAATACGTATTTTTGTTATACCATTGTGTGTACATTGCATAACCATTGTTCACCGCCAGGTTTGTCTGATAAGTGTTAGTGTGTAAAGGAAATTGTGAAGGATTTGTCTTTGATTATGGGGATGCTAAAGTCTAATACGAAAATTCTTTTTCGTGTGGCAATAACGTTAATAATTTTTAATTGCCAAAGTTTGGTTAAGTTGCTAAGGATTAATCTTCGTATACCTGTGCTGGAGGTATATAGTATGTAAAGTGTTTACTGACAAAGGCTGTTTGCTAAATATAGTGTGGAGAACCATATTTGAGTTAGTTAATTTCTCAATTGCCATGGCTCATGACGTTGACCGCATTGATAATACGTTTTTAGCTCTATCTTAGAAACGGCTGACACCACACTCACCAGACTAATTTCAATCGAAAGAACACCCCTGAAAACTATAGGAATATGCTATCTTTTAGGACCAGTCTGGCCAAATTTAGACACCAAAAGAGGAAAATTAAATAATTAGTTCCTGGAATTGGCATTTTCAGTGACCATAAATTCCTCATTTTTTCGCACACCTTTTATCCAATATTAATGATCGACATACCATTAGATTCCCCTTTAAATTCTCTAAAAGATGATATAGTAAAGAATTCGAATTGATGTAAAACTTTTATGATAATTTAAAAAATGGCAAAAATCAACCAAGGGGTACCCCTGCAAAAAAAAATTATTTCGTTTTAACATTTTTTTTTACAAAAACTATAAATATTTATACCAAACTGTTCAGAATTGAATTTCTAACAACTTCTTATCATCCATAATTCAGCATTTTAATTTACTCTCCGAATAACCCTAAATAACATACCTAACTCTTAAACTGCTAATGCCACACTCCCC
This sequence comes from Clitarchus hookeri, assembly GCA_002778355.1. Classification (NCBI taxonomy): domain Eukaryota; kingdom Metazoa; phylum Arthropoda; class Insecta; order Phasmatodea; family Phasmatidae; genus Clitarchus; species Clitarchus hookeri. The sequence continues at coordinate 1,065,441 of NQII01000224.1, read as the reverse complement.
ACACCCATTTCAATCGAAAGAGCACCTCCGAAAACTATAGGAATATACTATCTTTATTGGTCTGTCCGGCCAAAATAAGACGCTATAAAAGGAAAACTAAATTATGTGTTTATGGAGGCAATCTTCAGAGAACTTTAAACCCTTATTTCTCGAAAACCATTTATCCGATTTAAATGATAGACATCTCGTTGGTTTCCCCTTAAAATTCTCTATCGGATGACATGAATTTCGATCGGATTAGAGCAGAAACTCGAAAGAAGCATCGGAAAAAGCCAGAAATTAACCAAAAAATTAGCTCTATCTCAGAAACGGCTGACACCACACTCACCAGACTAATTTCAATCGAAAGAACACCCCTGAAAACTATAGGAATATGCTATCGTTGTTGACCAGTCTTGCCAAATGAAGACACCAGAACAG